>JAOEHI010054116.1:0-14390 GCA_025447815.1 Percopsis transmontana | reverse complement strand
CACACACACACACACACACACACACACTTTACATTTCATTTTAATTTTAAGAGACACATTACCAGTCGTTTGTGCTTTAGGTCCAAATTCATCAGATGAATCGACACCCTTTCTTGGTCCTGCTCCTTTTTGCTTGGTGTTGACCGATTTGGCTCATTATCTAAAAAGGTACAAAAAATATGTATTCTATGAAGGCAAATTGGTAATATAATATTATTTAAAACAGCCTTTTTGTATTAACAGCTTTGACATATGGACAAATCTTCTACCCTGTTTTACCAATAAGCTAGCAGCTTTTCCACTGCATAGTATCGGCTTGACTTGAATTACCTTTTTTGGTTTCCCATTGGGCAAAAGTACTGCGAGCTGAAGTGATACCAAAGCGAGCTGAGGTAATACCAAAGGGTGATGTGAGAACACAGCAGACTACTGACTGGTCAGAGAGAGAACCATCACTGCGTCATTGTGCAACACGGCAAGTTACAGACACAATTTGTTATTCACCTTTTATTTATTAATGGGAACCGGCAAAACCACGCCTAATCAATCGAGGAGGTGCAGGCGTTCCTCTGTTTGCCCATGAAAGGAGCCAGCGAGAGCAATTTGCATAACGAGAAGGTCTCCGAGAAGTCTATGTACTGTTGGCCGCACACGGCTACCAATTGACACTCCAACAGTGTAGGGAAAAGTTTAAAATAAAACTTAAAAGTGACTACAGATCTTTAAAAGAACCACAACGGCAGGAGTGGTTCAAACAGTGGCGTCGATATGAGACCAAGCTACATTGAGGGAGTACTATCTGCAGTGGAAAACAAAGTACCTGGTACCGCGAGTAGAGTCGAGTCGAGTCGGTACTATGCAGTGGAATAGCGCCATTAGAGAGAAATATAATCATGTATTTTACAATTGTAATAACAATAGTGGCAACAGTAGTTACTAGTGCAAAGTATCTTTTATTCTGGTAAATATCCAGAGAGAGCTTTTCACCTCTGTTCTTTATCGTGTTGAGTTTGAAGTCATAATCGTCTTGCACATCCTCCAAACTCTTAATGTTCTGATCTGTCGCCTAGAAAAACAGACATTAGTGATTATTACAATTAGGTCATTTAGCAGACGCTTTATCCAAAGCAAATTGCAATGAGTACAATTACAAGTATTTCACTGAGCAGATAGAGGTTAAGCATCTTGCTCAAGGATGCTTACAGGTAGGCCAACTCTGGGGCTCGAACACATGACCTTCCGGCTGGAAGATGGAACACCCAGATCACTAGACTATCCTGATTATTCATGGGGCATGTACTGTACAGACAAAACTTGATTTCCCTGACTCATACGTCAGTTTTGCTGTGCTATTTGAGGCGACACCTTCTTTTATGTAAATCCCTGCAGTTTGCTGACTGTGCCAAATATACAGCATAGCTCTGCCCAACTTCAACCGAGTCAGACATAAATACAGTATTTCCGTGAGTACATTTCTTATTGATACTTCCTGAATGCTTACTGTTTGTACTTACCCTAAATTACATAGCTAGAAGATCTATATTGGAGTGCACCAATGCTAATGAAATATAACGGTTGATAGCTGGTAATATCTGGTTAACTCAGTCATTTTGGCCTGAGTCTCCAAACTAATGGCCTGAGTCAGTACTGTTCAGTAGTAATGGATCTGGTTAGCGTTCACAGGGACAGTTATGTTTGATATCAGTGACACCTCTTTAACTGACAATTCTTACCTGAACTTTGTTCTTCATTTCTGTCACTCTGTTATCAAGTTTCAGTTTCTCCACCACCATAGTTGATACTGAGCTCTCATCTTTCCCCTTAAAATACACAAATTTATGAAAAGTCAGTTTGGGTGCCACTGTACAAATGTTTTCACAGACATAAACACCATAAAAAAAAATGTATGCATAGTTTAGTTACCACCGTGCTTTTGGCCCACACTATAATCTTCTGCTCTTCTTTCAGGTTCCTTGAGATGATCATGGCCATGTGAACCGGATCTTCCTGGAACCGATCCTGGGGGACAATACACGGGGAAGGGACATCTATTTGAATACTCTGCGAATACTCATATTCCATGTAGTATCACAATTAATATGTTTCTGCTGATCTAAAGTGCCAGGGTGTTGTGGGTCTAAGTTTAACAGAATTCAACAGATTAGCTCTTGTTATCGACCTAAGTGTTACAACATGAAATTCTTTGCCAATATACACTAGCGTATAAAAGTTTGGGGTCACTCCAAGCCAATAGAATTTGTGGGAGGTGCTTCAGGAAGCATGGTGTGAAATCTCTTCAGATTACCTCAACAAATTGACAACTAGAATACAAAAGGTATGCAAGGATGTAATTGCTGCAAATAGAGAATTCTTTGATGAAAGCAAAGTTTGAAGGACACAATTATTATTCCAAATGAAAATCATAATTTCTAAGCTTGTCAACGTCTTGAATATATTTCTGTAACAACGGGAGCGCCCCCCCGTTCTAGCTCGCCGGTGTACCGAAACCACCGCCAGCAGCTGTCCTATTATCCAGCGCACCTTCTATTACGCACACCTGTCCCGCATCTCCTCATCACCCCGCTCTCCCAGCCTATATAGCCGGAGAGGGGTGATGAGGAGTTGTCAGTGATTGTTTGTTGTGGCACGTTGCTGGACTCTGTATCGGCGTTACCTGTTCGTTACTACGTTGTTGTGAGTACGAACATTAAAAATACGCTGTGTGCGTTTTATCGTTAATCTGTTGCTTCTCGTATTTTCTGTACCCTCGCATTTCTAAGTGACCCCAAACTTTTGAACGGTAGTGTAGTTATAGGGAAGTATTGCAACGTCAACAGAAAACATTTTCTAATAACTCTGAATTACAGCACACAGAGGTGCCAAAGCAAAAATATAACAGCTGTTTTCTGTCTAAAAACATACAGGCAATCCAAAACAAGAAACCCAGTGCATGTGAAACCTGCACTGCAATCTAAAAGATTTTGGAGTTTCAAATAATAATGGTCCATAACATTTCTGCTATAGTATAAGTTAGGATCACCTATATTTAGAGGACTGACTGCTATGTTGATGTAATGTATGTTGTGAAATGTATTACTAAGCCAGCTCTGATGACTGCTTATGTCATTATTTTAACAGAATGTGTTTACTTACGATGACTGGTGTATGACCTATTCAGCTATTGACAAAACCATCTGCTTAATGCTGTAAATGTACCGCATTAAATCACACCCCAGCGTTACAAGGGAAAACAGCCCCTCCTGGGTGGGTATGTAGATTCTAGGGCTCTGACCTGGAGGTTCCTTCTGATCTTTCGGATGTTGTGCCGTAGCAGGAAGTTGTTCTCCTGGTTGAAGCGGCTGTGTTGGTCGTCCAGCTGAATCAGCAGGTCGTGGAAGCGGACGGTGGCCAGAGACTCCTGCATAGCCACAGTGTCCCTGGAGGAACCGCAGGAGAAGTCACACCGGTGCTATATGAGCGTAACTCGCCTGTCCAACTGTAAAACCACTGAACAGCCTCTAAACCACGTAAATCGTGGAAAGTGCTTCTCACAAACAAACACTGGCCAAGATCAAAACATAAAATTATACGTACAACCCGATGCAGAAAAATTTATAAAACGTACACATTTATTTAAAAAATATTAACAAAGAAGTGTGTGTATATATATTTTTGTATATTTTAGCCTGCTCGTGCTATATTTTAGTCTAAGGTGTGCAGATTTGATCTCATTGGACCCCAGGAATGTCCATCCCCGGGACCTCACCATTATAGATCCATGGCTCTCACCAGTCAATGCTTTCGATCCACTTGCTGAGGTACTGCCTGATGTCCATAGGGAACGAGTCATCATACAGCTGGTCGACCTGCTCCAGGTATTTGGGATCCAGCATCTGAAGCTGGCACCACTGCGCCATCTTCTGGTGATCAGGTGTAACCATTCATTTGAACGATAGCAAGGTTGGTTTATAAAACAATTCACGTTCAACTCCTTTCATTATACCTATCTCATTATAGGCCTACATGCCTATCTAAAATCTGCCAAAAACTGGAAATGTCAGAATTACTCGCTACTAGGTGACGACTAGGTGAATATTTTTGCCTAAACCACATTTAACACAATGCAAACGATCTAATCAGACACAAACACACCAAGGCTGTAGGCTACTCGTGTACTCGTATAGTAGCCTGAGTGACGATTGTTGACTCGTTAATAAAAGTATGTAACTGTAGTACATGTCGCCTCATTCTGTTAACCGTTAGTTTTATTTATTTTATTTATACATTATTCCTTTTATTATACTCTTAGTTCTTTACAACCATGCATATATTTTGTTTGTCTTTTGTCGGCAGTCAAGTGTAAGTTACACTATAACCAAGCATGTATTTACAATTCATTGCAGCTGTTTTTGACCAATATATTTGAATCTGGAAAGTACTGTACATATAACTTATAACAACTGTGAGTCCCGTGTGTTAAATACCATTTAATTCTATATTGTATTTCGTTTGTACTTTAAAGAGACATACTAGGATTTAAATGTCACACAGAGCTATTCAAAATCGTAATTAGTAAAATCCCATTAGTAGTTAGTAATAATCAGCACTGAACGTAGGACATTATATATGATGTCCTATTACGTCAGCACCTAAAGGTTTCAACAAATGCAAATAACATACAGTAACTTACCACTCAGGGGTAAAGTGTCGACAGTCTTTGGTGCAAACAACTGTTTTCTGTAAAATAATACAGCTTTCAGCAAACTGCTAGGCCTATTGCTTCAATGTCTTCCTGTACACAGGAAGATTTGCTATCCAATCAGGCTTTAGCATACAAGACACGCACCCGCCTCTATTTTTTATAGCCAATCGAAGCCGCGGTATCATGGCTGTTCTGGCAATAAGAAAACCTCCCAGTCACAAATACATATCTGAGTCGCTAATAAAACCTGTCTGACGTAGAGTGCATTTACATATCACATATCGGAGTATTATACCTCGGGTTATATTAGTCTTTGTTAGTCTCTGTTGTGCACCAGTCCAAATAATGGTAAACTCTTAAAAGCAGAGCTATCAGCGGGAGAGACACTGAGGTCAGAACAGCTTAAAGAAACCACGTGTTTTCAGAGAAAGCGAAAGCATATAGTTACGAAACCTAACCTTATGGCTATTGATTATTTCAATAGAAGCTATGGTTAGGTTTCGCTGTCGATCTATAGTCTACGTTAGAGTAGCCTAGATTGAGAGTAGCCTACGTTTTCAATCAGAACAGAACAAAATAGGATTTAATGAAGAGTATCCTATAGGCTATTTCACTACTATTTACAGTATAGGCTATAGAAATTATTTTGTAAATGTATCAGTAGGCTACTGTTTTGATAATTATTGTTATCAAATTGTATTTCCATGTTCTGTCTAAACCCGATTTACCTTCAAGTAGGCTACCATTAGGGCAGTGGTTCTTAACCTGGGTTCGATCGAACCCCAGGGGTTCGGTGAGTCTGTCTTAGGGGTTCGGCGGAGGATAAGACACACCCGACTCATATGATTCGTGATGACACGCCCCCCTTTGGTGGGTTCGGTGAATGCACATATGAAACTGGTGGGGTTCAGTACATCCAACAAGGTTAAGAACCACTGCATTAGGGGTAGACTACAGGTAGGCCAACCCCATTTAAGAAACATTGGCCTACTGTAAGCGTATAGCGTAGGCCAGTGGTTCTCAAATGATTCGCGGTGAGGCAAGTCAGGTGGGCCGTGAGATTTTGTGACAACCATGGTTATTGTAGGTTTTACAAAATGTTATGAATTCATTTTTAATTTACTAGACTATATTTTATTAACTTACAATATTCTAATAACTAATTTGTCTTTTATTATCCTCACAATATTTTCTCGGTCTCGGTCGTTATCCACAATATCTAATCAGTTAGCCAGAGTCCGGTCACCCGCAATATATAACAAAAATAGATATAACAAATCTAATTATAAAAAACCAAATTTTACATTTTGTGACCTGTCTGGTTTAAATGAGTTGCTGATTGAAGTTTCAAATGATTTTTTCTATTATTTTGTTAATAAATATTTCATTAGTAATATAGTTGTTTGTCAATTTTTATTTGGCATTAGTAAATAAAAATAAACACGTACAGAGTGTTAAGAATGATAACGTGTTATAAAGGCTATTTTGCCGGATATGAATACAGGTGTACCTAGAGATTTTGCCTTGCCCTTTGGTGTGCCTAGCACAAAAACGTTTGAAAACCACTGGCCTCTGCTACTTTTGAATTATGCACTACTGTGTTTAAGTCAGGGTTAGGAAATAACTTCACTTCACTGTACACACCTTTTTTATTTTTCAAAACAGGTCCAAGTTCCAAAACATTGAGAATACCTTCATTTTCAGTAGCCTATTTTGACCTACGTTAAATGGGTGAAATTTGTTTCTTCAATCCTGCCATATACTATAAACAATATCACAATGTTTTATTTTATTGGCCCTATTGCCAACAATCAACATACATCATAAATATTACTATTATCAAAGCGGCACATGGCTGGACAAAATTGTCTAACTGGTTTGCAACTACAATACAATACATTGCAATTATACACCCCAACCGAAGAAATAATCTTACCTTAACTATAGGCTATGAAACAGGCCGAACAGGCTATGAAATGTCTCACTTGCTAGCTGACAGCAGATGTGTAATAGTAATAATGAAATAAGAGTTGAGGGGATGTTCAAATTTCAAATCAAATTTTCTTTAATCCAAGTAACATCATGCACTATGAGTGCACCATTGTATACAAGTGATTGTATAATATTGTATGAGATTGCATAAGAGTTTAATATGATCCAGTGACTTAGCTCAGATGAATAGTTTCTGCAGTAAACTGATGAAGGCAAAGGTTCACTTCAGCAGCCCAAACCCCCAAAAGTCTCCTCTCCAGTACACTCTGTTACAAGGGGGTCACAGCCCCCCAGGATCAACAACATCCAATAGCATCTGCACCAAGCCCTTCCCTGTATACGAGTTCAGAAACACTTTAACATGTCTTTTTCATTATTAAATATTTAAAAACACAAAGAAGTGAAGCTGATCCTGACTAATGTGTGATTTTTTTTAAATTGGTCGTTTGCTCCCAGTGGGAGAACAACAAAGTAAATATAAAATTTGGAAGAAATTTAAGGATTATGACCAACTATCATTCATGACATTGGACTTCCAAGTGGTGACTTCAAAGCCCCTCTGACCGCCTCAGTTTGTGCACACACAAAAACGCAATACTTCCTTCATCGCTCCTCAGCGCCTGAAAGTGGGTCACAGCATGGGGCCGCGCACTAAAGGTGCTGTGGCCCAAAAGAAAAAGAACCAGCGTTCAAGTTTAAGAGTCATTCGGTTCATGTTTTTCATAATAACGACCCACGTGGAGGCGACCCGCTGGGGTTTGATGGTGCAGGATGTTCCGGAGAAGGGTCGCCTCAGGACAGCTTTTCTTTACGTGATACAATTTAGCAGGAGTGTTTTCGGGGGGGGCGGTTGGGTTGTTTCTTGTAGCAAACTCAGTAAAGGCTTTTGTGAGTAAACACAAAGTCTACCCTATACATTATAATATCTAATAATCTACCTTTTCTACTACTATTTATCTGTATAAGTATTGTTTATTACAGTGCTAACTAATTATTCCTGTGATGTCATTAGGCCTTGTGGTGTAAAAGCCGGTAATATCAATGGTTTGGACTGCTTTTAATCCTACATTCAACTCCTAGTAGAGGAAATACATCTTTATACATAAATCAGTATGTTTAGGTAGGCTATTTGGTTAGATATGGTTAATTTTACGCATGGGTTTGGATCTGGAAAGGCTGCTATTCATCCGAAGCTTGTTCGGCGCACGCTGATGACATCACAAGAGAAAGCACTGGTTAATAGAAGAGTTGTCCCAGGTGAAAGCATGTTGATCTAGAAGCATGAATGCCATTGTGTCTGTTTCTCTAGCTATGTAAATGCCTGTCTGCCTCTCTTAATACAGTACGTCTCCCTCCCTCTGCATTGGAGATCAGCCTGGATGTGTTCAGGAGCAGCCGCAGTGGTCCACTACCATGGAGGGGATCTTGCCGTAGATGATCTGCTCCTTGCGGTTGAAGTAGAGCATGTTGATGGGGGACATCTTAGTGGGGGTGCAGCAGGGTCCGGCCGTGCCCCTGGGGTTGGCCTTGTGCACCAGGTGGGTGTGCGGGTACTTCTGCAGGTGCATGAACTCGCACTCCCCGGAGCAGTAGTTGGCCCGGTAGCGCTTGGGCGCGATGATCCAGTCCCAGCCGAACTCCTCGAAGTCGACGGTGAGCGGGTAGCGGCAGCACCGCGTCTCCGCGGACTGCTCGTCGCAGTTGAGGCCCGACTCTCTCCGGGACCTCTTGGAGATGTCCAGGATCTTAACCTCGATGAACGGTTGCTGGAGTTTCAGAATGAAACAAGCAGGAGACATGTTTAAACATGTATCACATTCACATTGAAAGTATTAATTCCTCCATTTACACCTATGATACAGTGGGTGTGAAATAAAACTAGCCTACATTAAAAATGGGCTATACACTTTCTCAACTTTCAAGATGAAATCATCTCCATACTCCCAGAAGCATTTTGTTACCTCAGGGGTTGCCGAACCTCCTATAAAGATCAACTGTGTAAAGATTCATTCCAACTCACGCTCCATTTAGACCATTGGAAATTACACTGGTTTACCACTTTAAATGTAGAAGTACAGTATGAGTACTTGTGAGTGTCAGTCGTACTTCTACATTTAAAGTGGAAATCCAGTGTAATGTCAACATCAACAGTTCCACGTTCACACTAGTAGCAAAGTGAACCAAAAGTCGATGATACCAAGTAATTTTAATTTGTCATTGATACTTAATAGGTACACCTAGCTAATGATTACCAGTCCTTCTTCTCCGGGTTCTGCGGAGGTGACAGCCAAATCTTCTCCTTTGGAATCATAGGCGTTAATCTCAATGCCATAGTTTGTCTCAGGCTGTCGAAGCCAGGCTTGGAGCAACGATTTGATATCGATACTCTGCCATGATCCGGCGCCAGCATCCATGTTGATTTTCAACGAGCGGATGCGAACGCGCGTGTTGTTGCCCTCCCTAGAGGGTTTCAGACGGGAGATCTGGAGGAAAACCGTGGTGAGCGTGTCAGCGGGTCGGAGGTGAACCCAGAGCTGCGCGCTGATAATATTCTTCGGTTGAATCTTCGGGCTGAGTCTGAACAAACAGCATGTGGAAAACTCGCTGACTAGACTGGCTGAAAAGAAAGCATTAATTTAGCAGACACTTTTACGCAAAGTAACTTAGATCTAGGTCAGTGGTTTTTAAATGTTTTGGCTCATGACCCTGCACAAGTGTTTCAGCTTGTCCTAAGCTATAAACTACCAGGCGTAAAATTTTATAGTGGAACGTGAACGTAACATTAAAATATTAGAAGCAACCTTCAAAAAACACTGAACGTATAATAACGTATAATATGTAGGTCTATAACTTATAAGACAAGATAACACGATACAAAATATTGTAAAACAGTCTAATAAGGAAATCTTGGCAGCCGCCACCAGCATTTCGTTTGGAGCCACTGGTCTAGATTGTGTTGTTCTGTTACATAGGTCTACCGTATAGAGTCACATAAACATACCTTAAATATTGTATAAATAAATTGAATTTAATGTTTTGTATATTTAAAAATATACATTTTATATAACTTTATTCTTTCGCCTGCCGCCTGGTATGTAGGGGAGGTCCTAAAATAACTTGAAATAACTACGATGCACAAATTGCGCACGACATTAGATTTTTACGCACGGGGTTCAGACTTTGCTTTTAGTGCAGTTTCTATTGTACTTACGTTTAGTGGCCATTGTTATTATAGTTTCAGTTGTAGCGTGGTCTTCCTCCTCCACGCGAGGGTCGTATTGGTCCAACAGCTGTGTCAAAGGAGGCGCTTTGGGTAAAAGTTGCCGGATCATCTCGCGACTGATATTTGGAACCCGCTCGAGTCGGAGTATACTGAGAATCTGGGTTTTGATACTGTGGAGCCTCATCAGTCTGCTTTGCTCCCTGTACTCACAGGCGGAACACTGCACGCCCCCATCTAACATCAACTTGTCCTGGTGCAGAGAAGACTCGTTCACCTCCATGGAGGAGAAGCGGGGAAGGGCAGTGAGTATATACAGCACTATTAGCATCCTGGAGCGGTGAAGATTGAAGTGGAGGAGAGGAGACAGTAGGCTGCAGGGAGAGTCCCAGGAATAGGCTAATGGGGTTCTCTCATTCTAATGGCGTCAACATGTTTTGATTGGCTGCAATTCAGATTTTTTATACTTCAGATTTTCCTTAAAGAGGAAGAGACATTATAAAGTTTATTTTTTTGCTTTGGCGAAGATCGCTAGATTGAATAATTCTAATAACAATATACCGAATGTGATTTTGTTTTTGTTTTTTTGGCAGATGTTATCATATGACCTGTCACCCCCATGAGCGTTATTCTCGCATAAAATAAATGGATGAATGAATTTAACTGTCAAAAAATAGTAACGAGTTATAGGCATATGCTTTTACCTTTTAAGAGTATAGGCTATTATAGATCAAAGAGTTACATCAAGCGTATTTAAAGTATTCGTTTCAAAACGAGTGATTAGGCTACATTACATTATTTTGAAATAAATTATAAATACAGATGACTGTATGCTGTGTGACCATGTGACCCATATGTTCCATATGTTTTGTTTAAATGATAAGGGTGCCATTTCAGAGCAGACAGGAGATCGTTTGTCGGTAGGCTACTACAGTACAAGCTTAGATGTTACCGAGGGGAAGTTAAGGGAAAGTAGCCTTAAGGCTGAAACAAGCCTTGCTCCTGACAGGAGCGCTGCTGCTCCATCCCCAAACCTGCCCCGGTCCAATCAAGCAATAACTTCTAGAGTCTAGAAGTTATTGCTTGATTGGACCGGGGTTTCAGCCTCAAGGTTACTTAACCTAGTTTCAGCCTTAAGGCTACTTTCCCTTAACTTCCCCTCGGTAACATCTAAGCTTGTACTGTAGTAGCCTACCGACAAACGATCTCCTGTCTGCTCTGAAATGCTGCTCTGACAGGTAGGAAAGGAAATGCGGGTCTACTTTCTATGCGTCCAGCAGGTGTGCATGGCACACAAGCATCGTGAAGAGACAGAGTCGAGAGACACGAAGGCCTATCAGGAAAACGTCAATTTCAGTGTTTTTCGTAATATCAAGATAAGAAACTGATATGAGTTTTGTAAATGCGTCGCAATTTTAGTAAAGGTTTCAAATGGACACTTCAGATAGGCCTACTCAAAAAACTAATTTGAAAATATTTCGTAGTCTAGTAAGTAAGTAAAAGTGCTGCATCCAACGTAGGCTTATCTAACTTGGAAGTGACTCGTTTGGTTTCACGTCGGCTGTTTTTGTCTTGGCATGTCTGTTTCAGTGAGAAGATGACATGTTTCACCTGTTTAACAGGACGTTTTTTCACTGCATAATTAACCACGGGGTTATATTGACATAAAAACATCTTGCTGTATATGCCTATGGTCTGGAGGGGGTTTAACAGCTTTTATGACTGTGTTGGGGCTTTTGAAGCCAACGGACGTCAAAAGAGCTTCACAAGTTACATTTTCCTCACTTCAGAAAAGGCTACTCTAACAGCTACTTCTACTGTATGTATACATCTGGTGAAATATTGCTCTCTGCTGGAAAATAGGCGTCAGTGGTCCCATGCAGAATCTACACTCCTCGTACTAATGCTTTTATTACACTTCTCCACGCATAAAACACACTCTTCTCCACACGTCATCTTTTTCTTGCACTGATTACAGGAGAGGCAACTGACAAGGCGTTTCTCTCACCATTGACTTTCAATTAAGCCATAAAGACATGATTAGAGATATATGTATTTGTTTGGATGATGCAATATTATGTATATGTTAGCATATTGCAAGTATAACTCTCCTTATATTCTATTTACTTCACTTAAGCTTTGCTAAATCCATAAATTCCTCTTCTCTTAGGGAAAAATCATTTCCCACCAACTGTCAACCTCACCATGATTTATTAAAATGTAACTGTAAACATAGTTAAGAGAGATAGAATATCACAAGTTTTATAAAATTTGGACATTATCCTCGGGGAGAACGACAAACTACTGGTCAGGATAGGCTATGCAATATCTTCAGAGGTCCGCACAGCGGTGTAGGACATTTCTTCTGTCTGTGGGATGAAACAAAATAAGACATAAGATAAAGAATGTCCACTTAGTCTATATTACCTATTTTGTTAAAAATCTAGTTCCTGCAGAAACCCAACTTTTGGGCCCAGCATACTGCTTATATTAAAAAAAAACTGTTCATGTGGCTATGGGGATAAGGGTAGAGAGAGAGACTGAGTGTTGTAAGGGGAGGAGTAGAGAGGAGTGCCAGCCACTAATGCTGGTTTGAATCACAAGGGCAAGAGTGTCCCTTTAAGGTCAGACTAGTCCAACAGTGATGAATCAACTACATAACGTTCACTATTATCATTCACAGACTGGATGTTGTGTTCAGAGGACAGTAATAATCTTTTGAGCTTACTGTACCTGTTTAATCAGTGCTTATGGCCACGCCCTCGTCCGTGACCATGGCCATGCCCATGGCCATGCTTTCTGTGCCCATGGCCATCGTCACTATCACTGCCACTGCCACTTCCACTGCCTTTGCGATGGCGCCTGGGACTCTTACTTCCTCTATGCTGACGGTTAGGGCTGTCTCCACAGTGACCGCCTCCAGGACCATGGGATCCTGGGTAACCACTTCCAGGACCTTGCCCTCCTGGTACACAGCTTCCAGGACCTTGGGGTCCTGGATAACCGCTTCCGGGTACTTGGGGACCTGGGTAACCACTTCCGGGCCCTGGGGGTCCTGGATAACCACTTCCGGGACCTTGGGGTCCTGGTACATAGCTTCCGGGACCTTGGGGTCCTGGGTAGCCACTCCCGGGACCTTGGGGTCCTGGGTAAGCACTTCCGGGACCTGGGGGTCCTGGGTAAGCACTTCCGGGACCTTGTGGTCCTGGATAAACACTTCCGGGACCTTGGGGTCCTGGGTAAGCACTTCCCGGACATTGAGGTCCTGGATAAACACTTCCGGGACCTGGGGGTCCTGGGTAACCACTTCCGGGACCTTGGGGTCCTGGTACATAGCTTCCGGGACCTTGGGGTCCTGGGTAGCCACTCCCGGGACCTTGGGGTCCTGGGTAAGCACTTCCGGGACCTGGGGGTCCTGGGTAACCACTTACAGGAACTTGGTTGCCATGGTGGCCACCTTCATGCTTACCCCCCGGACCTCCTGGTGCTCCTGGCTGGCTACCTTTAACCAAATCAGAAAACAGGAAATTGAGCATCCTACCTACCAAATACAGCGGTCTACTGTAGGCTACTAATGTAACATCACTAAATAAATATTTTAAATATATAACAATAACAACAATAAAGTAATACAGTTCCTGATCATAATAACACTCCCAGATTCACTAAATAATAATATGTTCTTATTCTTCTATAACTGTAAAGATTGTAAATCATCTTACCTGCATCTGTGCCAAACATTTTCCTGCAGCAGTGTCTGTGAAATAGGATTTCTTTAATTTTGGTTATCTATAACATTCTCAAAACTCTTGCAATCCTCACATCACTTGATATACTGTATACTCACTCAAAATATTTAACTTGGGTTTAAAAATGTAATAATTCTGTCAATTAATACATCCTTGTCACCACAATGAAAGGTCCTTGTTATCATAAAATGTGTATAAAACTGCGTGTGTACCCTGACAATATCACTTTACGATACTGTCAAATAATTGACTTTTTATAGAAAAACTGCTGTCGAGAATCACGCCATTGATTTGATCACATTGTAATTTTAATTCAAATTTCTGGAAATTAATTTCTGGAGTTAAAGTTCTCTGGCAGTTCATTTAAGATTCACAAAATATATTCATTTGTTTACAGTTTGTCATGGCAATTCAGTTTTTTAGTCGTAAAAAGGTCAAGGACAGAATTTGACATCAGGGGAAAACCTGAATTACGTCTATACAGTATGTATATTTCTTGTGTGTGTGTGTGTGTGTGTGTGTGTGTGTGTGTGTGTGTGTGTGTTTATATGTAGAGAAAAATTTATTTTCCCAGCTGTTCCATATTCCAAAAGTGTAAAATAACAGTAGGTATAGGACAGAAAGGTCATGATTAACATCTCTAAGCTGAATTTGTCACGATCGGCGCGCTCACGGCCACGCGCGCATCGTGCCTCCTTTCCCCTGCAACGCACCTGTAGTGCATTAG
>JAOEHI010054115.1:0-14395 GCA_025447815.1 Percopsis transmontana | reverse complement strand
GGTAGGGGTTACATGGTGCTATTACATGGAGCAGGTAGGGGTTAGGCATCTTGCTCAAGGATGCTTACAGGTAGGCCCCCTCTGGGGTTTAGGCCCCCTCTGGTGCTTGAACCCACGACACCCCAACACCTACACCACTAGACCACTATCCTGCCCCCTGTATATATACAGTATAAACTGTACCACACATAATTTATATATGTTATATTTTAGGGCATGAAGTATCTTCATATGCGAGGTTTGAGCCATGGACGTCTCAAGTCTAGGAACTGTCTTGTAGATGGACGTTTTGTTCTGAAAATAACTGATTATGGATTATCCATGATCCTTAACTCTGAAGACCTCAGCCCTCTTGAGGAACAGCAAGGTAAACAATGATTGCCTGTCTGTCTGTCTCCCTGTGTATGTGTCTGACTGACTTTCTGTCTGTCTGACTGCCTGTCTGCCTGTCTGTCAGACCTGCTGTGGACAGCTCCAGAGCTCTTGAGGCAGCCACTTCCAGGAGGAACATTTGCTGGAGATGTTTTCAGCTTCTCCATCATCGTGCAGGAAGTGATCTCACGTACACTTCCCTACGCCATGATGGACATGCCAGAACATGGTACTGTCTGCCTGCCTGATTGCCTGTCTGCCTGCCTGCCTGCCTGCCTGCCTGCCTGTCTGCCTGTCTGCCTGTCTGCCTATCTGTCTGCCTGCCTGCCTGTCTGCCTGATTGCCTGCCTGTCTGTCTGCCTGTCTGCCTGCCTGCCTGTCTGTCTGTCTGTCTGTCTGCCTATCTGTCTGCCTGTCTGTCTGCCTGCCTGCCTGTCTGCCTGATTGCCTGCCTGTCTGTCTGTCTGTCTGCCTGTCTGCCTGCCTGCATGTCTGACTGATTGCCTGCCTGTCTGTCTGCCTGTCTGCCTGCCTGCATGTCTGACTGATTGCCTGCCTGTCTGCCTGTCTGTCTGTCTGTCTGCCTGTCTGCCTGCCTGCATGTCTGTCTGCCTGCCTGTCTGCCTGCCTGCCTGTCTGCCTGATTGCCTGCCTGCCTCTCTGTCTGCCTGTCTGTCTGCCTGTCTGCCTGCCTGCATGTCTGACTGATTGCCTGTCTGCCTGCCTGCATGTCTGCCTGTCTGCCTATCTGTCTGTCTGCCTGCCTGCCTGCCTCTCTGCCTGCCTGCCTCTCTGCCTGCCTGCCTGTCTGACTGATTGCCTGCCTGCCTGTCTGTCTTCCAGAGATCATAGAGCGGCTAAAGAACCCCCCTCCTCTCTTCAGACCAGTCATCAGTGTTGACGAGGCCCCTACTGAATGTCTGAACCTAGTGACTCAGTGTTGGAGTGAAGAGCCTAGCCAGAGACCCAACTTCCAACATATCTTCATACAGGTACCACTGCCCTCTGCTGGTCAGTGCTTGTAAAACATGTTCCACTGCCCTGCCCTCTGCTGGTTAATCAGATCATTTTACACATGTATTGCTATTTGTCAAGTTTCAAGCTATGAACAAAGGAAAAAGAGCCAACATCATCGACACGATGTTACGAATGTTGGAACAGTACAGCTCGAATCTGGAAGATCTGATCCGAGAACGAACCGATGAACTGGAAATAGAGAGAAGTAAAACTGACAAACTGGTCGGACAGCTCCTACCCAAGTGAGAGTCCTTTACCTTTACGTCAACCCTTAACCATGAACATAATTTATATTAATAATATAATTAACATAATGAAGTGTACCGCCCATGTGTCTAACTAACATAGAAACATCACAGTGGGTATAGAACCACCTCTTAATGTGTACCTTTTGTTGTATGAAACAAATCAAAATCAAATTACATTTACATTTACAGCATTTAGCAGACGCTTTTATCCAAAGCGACTTACAATTAGTACATTTTGTCAACAATTACATGTCAGCTATTACATGGAGCAGGTAGGGGTCACATGGTGCTATTACATGGAGCAGGTAGGGGTTACATGGTGCTATTACATGGAGTAGGTAAGGGTCACATGGTACTATTACATGGAGCAGGTAGGGGTTACATGGTGCTATTACATGGAGCAGGTAGGGGTTAGGCATCTCGCTCATGGATGCTTACAGGTAGGCCACCTCTGGGGCTTGAACCCACGACCTTCTGGCTGGGAGTACAACAGCTAGACCACTAGAATATCCTTCCCCCAGAATTAGCCTTGTTCCAATTTCATTTACACACAGTTTCTGATAATGAATCAATAAAAGGAGCTGTGTCTAAAGGTTATCATTGTTTGGAAGTGAATTTCAAAGCAAAGGATCCACAATGGGAGATAAAGTTGTAGAAAGGCAGTAGTCAAGATAATGTATAGTGATATAGAAAGATACCAGGCTCAACTGGCCAAGAGACTGAGCCGAAAGGCCTACCAAGAGGCGGATGGGAACTTTGAATTAGTTACTTACTGGCAACAATACCGCAGTCAACATCCCACGTGTGTCCTGTATGACCAACCCCCTGGTGAAGTGGCAGGAGCTGTGGTCAGTCCACACATAGTCCACAGATAGTTACCATGGCAGTGACCCAAAGCACACCATGAAAGCAACCATATAAACACCAGACGACAGGAAGTTGTTGATTGGCCTAGAGTGGCCTAACCAGAGCCCGACCTACTGTACATTCTACATAGAAGAGGGCATTCTGTCAACAGTCAGCACAACATTGGGCATGAGCTTGAAGAGTTCTGTTAGAGGCAATGGAATAATATCCATCCAACCCAGTTTTATTCATCTGGTCTTACAAAAAGTCCCTTTCTATACCCACTGTCCATCATGTATATTGATCCACTTTTATTAATATGATTTAAATCATACCGTTATTCATGTTTTATTAGTTTGTGGGTTCATTGTGTGAAACCATCCAGTTGTTTGATTCATTTTGTGGGAATTCTTTGGCAGGTCTGTAGCCCAAGCCTTGAAGAAAGGGAAACCTGTCCAGCCAGAGCATTATTCAGACTCCACGCTTTATTTTAGCGACATAGTTGGATTTACCACCATCTCGGCACTGAGCGAGCCCATTGAGGTATTTAAACACACTACATATATAAAATATATAGAAATAAATACAATATCCAGGTTAGAATATGCCAACCCTAACCCATAAAGGTATTTAAACACACTAAATACCGTAAACTTCAAATAAATGCCTAGTCCCAAACAGACGCCTGTCCCTTTTACTGGCGGGTGTGGCTGCACGAAACATGAACGCCTGTCTCAATTAGACACCTGGTCTGGTTCTTATAGAAGTTCTTTGGATGTATAGAGCTAGTTCTAAGCTGCTTAGATCACATATACAAATATACATGTTGAAACTTTTGTCACTATGGTGCTACACATCGTTACATCGGTTAGATTCTCCACAACTCAATCATTCAGTTCATTTTACGGAAACCATGAGCACCAAAGTATTAAGTAATTAATTCAGATTTACCAGAATGGTAAACAGGAAAAGAAAAAAAACAACCTTAGAGGTGTTTCATACTGTGTATGAAATAAACATTAACCATATTGAGTTGAGTTTCCATATAGGCCAAGACTGGTCAGTAACACTCCTGACCTCTGTGTGTGTGTGTGCGTGCAGGTAGTTGATCTACTCAATGACCTGTATACAATGTTTGATGCCATCATTGCCAAACATGATGTCTATAAGGTAAATACGTTCTTCTCTTCTCAATATGTTCAGGTAGAGATGATAGGACCTGTACACATGTTGTTCTAGTTTCTTCTGTAGAATTATTGGGGTTAGGGTATATCTTATATATTTAGTTTAGGACTGCAGTAGATGCTAAATAGATACATTGATGGCTTCTGGTTATGATATTTTGATTTACTATATTTTATATTTAGGTGGAAACAATATGAGATGTCTATATAGTTTTTTCTGGTTATTATATATATTTTGTGTGTATATATATAGATTGAGAGGATAGGCGATGTCTAGATGGTTTTATTCTGGTTATGGTATATACAGTATATACTGTGTGTGTGTGTGTGTACTGTATGTATGCGTATATATCTACCTGTCTATATAGGTGGAGACGATAGGCGATGCCTACATGGTGGCGTCAGGCGTTCCCAACAGGAATGGGAACCGGCATGCGGGAGAGGTGTCCAACATGTCCCTGGATATTCTGCATTGTATTGGAGCCTTCAAGATCAAACACATGCCTGAGATTAAAGTCAAGATCCGCATCGGTCTGCACTCAGGTCTGCCTCCCTCTCTGTCTGTCTGTCTCTAGGTTCTCTATCTCTAGGTTCTGTCTGTCTCTAGGTTCTCTATCTCTATGTTCTCTATCTCTAGGTTCTGTCTGTCTGTCTCTAGGTTCTCTATCTATAGGTTATCTGTCTCTAGGTTCTCTATCTCTAGGTTCTGTCTGTCTGTCTCTAGGTTCTCTGTCTCTAGGTTCTCTATCTTCAGGTTCTCTGTCTGTCTGTCTCTAGGTTATCGGTCTCTAGGTTCTCTATCTCTAGGTTCTCTGTCTGTTTGTCTCTAGGTTCTCTATCTCTAGGTTCTCTGTCTGTTTGTCTCTAGGTTCTTTATCTCTAGGTTCTCTGTCTCTAGGTTCTCTATCGCTAGGTTCTTTATCTCTAGGTTCTCTGTCTCTAGGTTCTCTGTCTCTAGGTTCTTTATCTCTAGGTTCTCTGTCTCTATGTTCTCTATCTCTAGGTTCTCTGTCTGTTTGTTTCTAGGTTCTCTATCTCTAGGTTCTCTGTCTCTAGGTTCTCTGTCTCCATGTCTTCTCTATACGTGAAGACATAAAGTTAATGAATATTTCACATTCTTATTTTAACCTGCTCTTGGAAGGTATCAAAAACCCTGCAACAGCCCTTTGTTTTCTCACACAGGACCAGCCACACTCAACCCAGTGTCGGGGAAGTACCTTTCCCTGCTGGTTAAAAACACAAATGCATATTTAGAGTTTGATTGACCCAATTGCCTACATGATGACATTTCAGATATCAGTCAGTCCCATCCCAGGTCCTGTCTTTCTACTGTACATTGGGGGAAATTGTGAACCTTTTGGAATTATCTGGATTTTTAACTGAGGAGCGCTATCTTAACTCAGTGAACTGTTGTGACCATGTTGCCTAGTTACAAAAAATAAAAGTGCACCATCCGAAGCTCAATAAACTTAGAGTATAAAAATAAAAGTGCACCATCCGAAGCTCAATAAACTTAGAGTATAAAACAAAAAGTGCACCATCCGAAGCTCAATAAACTTAGAGTATAAAAATAAAAGTGCACCATCCGAAGCTCAATAAACTTAAAGTATAAAAATAAAAGTGCACCATCCGAAGCTCAATAAACTTAAACTCAATAAAACGTCCCAATTTAGGTTCAGGTCCCACCAGTTGAGAAAGCCAGGTCTAAAATGTCTTCTAACCATAGCAGCAGCTACAGGGAACATTTGCTCAAGGTCTTTGCTGCTAAAGGAGGTAACATTAACCAGTTACTACATACAAGGTTCACATGCTTGGCCTGGAAATGGTTCAATAATATGTTCCAAAAGAAATGAAAAACTATTTTCTAAATCAGAACACATTTTATGCAGAAAGAATTCCATGCCATTCCAATGTTCACAAACCTTTTTTCCCTTAACACCTGTCTGTCTGCAGGTCCTGTTGTCGCAGGAGTGGTGGGTCTGATGATGCCTCGATATTGTCTCTTTGGAGACACAGTGACAACAGCTTCCCTCATGGAGTCTTCTGGACTACGTATGTAAACATGCTGTTTAAATGTACTGTGTCTGCTCCAGTGGAAGACTTATTAAAACTGCTGTTCACTGGTAGGTAGGATTAATATGGCTGTTGTTAACATTACATTGGTTTGCTGCTGTCTCTATGGACAGGTGTAGTTTCCCATCTTTTTGACCGGGTTAGCTCAAATGGAAACCTGAGTTCACAAACATGGCTGACAATTCTTCCCACATAAGATTCACTGCTAGTGTCGCGCTCAGTCCAGAATGAGGGTTTTTTACTGCAGGAGTGTTGCTGCAACTGTGTACAGCAGAAGACACATTCAGTGTCATTAGCACAACATTCACCAGTCCAGCTCCAGCTAGTCCAGGGATGTCTACTGGGGCTGTAATGTGTTTTTTCCACTGTGTAAATGCCAATAGAAACCAATAGAAAGCAAGCTCACTGCTAGCCATCAGCACTAGCGGTCTTGTCCTGTTTGGGTCCCTGCCCGGTTTGGGTCCCTGCCCGGCTTGGGTCCCTGCCCGGTTTGGGTCCCTGCCCGGCTTGGGTCCCTGCCCCTGTTCTGGTCTAGTCTTCTGAAGGCGTTGGATGGGTTTAGAAATGACCAACTATACGGCCCCACCCATGTGTGTCTTTCAGCGTACAGGATCCACATAAGCCTGTGTACAGTCAAGCTTCTGACAAGCCTCAAGTCGGGATATAAGATAGAGACTAGGAAAACACAGGTACAGTATATGCGCACACTAACCCTAACCTCCCTTTGGTAGCCAATCAAACGTGACCCTTATCACAACCATAAATTATATCAGTGGATAAACAATCATTTGTTTACTTATGTGAAAACACAAATATATAATTTTTCTCTAAAAGAGTGCCACTATCTTGTTCAGGAGCAGCAGAAACTTCAGGCAATATTTCAGGACATTACCCAGTTCAAATATGTCTTTGAGATTGCTATGCGGGCTAGTATCATGCCTTGTAATGCTAATGCAATCTTGTTTAAATTCTGTAGACATTTTGGCCTTTAACAAAAGTTTTACCAGCTGCTCCTGAAGTACAGAAGGGTTTCTATTGTCATGTGACATCAGTGATTCGTTGTGATTGGTTCACCACATTTAATGGCTGGGCAAAAGTATGAAAAACTAACAAAGTAATAAAAGGTTTCCTGAATGTTTTTTTTCTTTCACTCTTGACCTGAACCCGTGAGATAGCGTGCGATGGTATTACAGAGGAATCTTAAAAAACACAGCACAAGCATTACATTTGGTCTTGTTCCGGTATTTTGATTAACAGACTTGAATTTGCAGACGTAAATGTAACGAAAATTACGTAGTCCGATAAAGATTTTCACGTGATGGGCTGATTAGATATTTGCGTTAAAAAGCAGTTGAAAAGGTGTACCCAATGAAGTAGGCGCTGAGTACATGTACTATGTATATGCATGTGTGTATATACACACACACACAAACTACATATACAGTTCATATGCACAACATTTAGTGTAGTAGAGTGTATATTAATTTATAATCATTCTATGTGGAGTATATATCATATACCTATATACACTAAATATCACTAGTTTACTATTGGGTCTTTCAGCAGACTGTTCTCACTGACCAATACACACTACAAGTCACTGTGTGTGTGTGTGTGTGCAGACTGTTCTCACTGACCAATACACACTACAAGTCACTGTGTGTGTGTGTGTGTGCAGACTGTTCTTACTGGCCAATACACACTACAAGTCACTGTGTGTGTGTGTGTGTGTGCGTGTGTGTATGTGTAGGTAAAGGGTGCTGAGGATACCTTCTGGCTGGTTGGTAGAGAAGGTTTTGACAAACCTTTACCAATTCCTCCAGACGTAACCGGAGGGTGAGACACACTACCTGTCTTTCTGTCTGTCTGTCTCTCTAATGCTCTAACAGTCTGATTATCTGTCCAACAATACCTGTCTACATTTCTGCCTATACCTGTCTGTGTCTAACAGGGCTAGTAACCATGGTATTAGTCTGGAGGAGATTCCGGTCGACAGGAGACAGAAATTCTTGGATCGTCAGAAGAAAAACAAGAAATAGGTGACAGGTGACAAGTGTGAGTGTTTCTGTCACCAAGCCACATTTGGAGTGACTTGACAACAATAATGATTTGGTTCTTAATAAAATGTCAATATCCCTCATCTAGTCTAACATCTTATAGTAGTATGTACCCTAGCCACTGGTCTTTCTACCTAATAGTACCAATCCCACTAACAATAACCTAATTTAACAATCCCTGTTCTATCCTCTTTTCCTCCTTTCTGCTCTGTTCGATCAGCTTTTAAAATATTAAGCACTGCCGGAATTTAGGCTGCTATTGATAAAGTTCAAGTAATGTACTAAAAATGCAGTGAAGTAACCGTATGACATGATGCTGTACTTATTCTAGGAGAATGTTGTTTGCTTGCACAAACTGGCGGTTAACCAGTTCAACTGTTGACAAATGTACTGATTGTAAGTCTCTTTGGATAAAAGCTTCTGCTAAATGCTGTAAATGTAAATGCAGTATGTAGCATATGTAGCGTGCAGTATGTAGCTGCATATAGAATAAGACGACATTATGTTTCTTCCTGATAAACGATCCCCAAGGCTCCTTTCATTGAACGATAAGGAATAGGGGGTAATGGATGGAGGATAGGTTTAAAGAAATGTGGTTTATTTCCATGTGAACTGTAGGCCTGTGCAGCCCTTTGAAACTGTGAATAAAGGTTATAGAAATAAACTGGACTTGATCTAAAGGGCCCACAATTTCTTTACGGTCCACTCCTGAACCCTGATTGTTTGCATATATATGTATATATATATATATATAGAAAGAAAGAGCCAAACTGAAGCGAGCACATTGATTCACAAGTGAAAGAATGCAAAGGTTGAGGGAGGTGAGAACAGCTTTCATTGCTCTGTCGTTTGGATAAAACTCCTCCCACCTCTGCTTTCTTTCCCTCCAAGATGGTAATGTTCACCTTAAAACATCTTTACTGTACTGGGGCTACATAACATGGCTCTCTGCGCCGCTGTCCAGCCGCCAAGTTCCTATCAAGGCCCTGATTTATGGTGCTTGATGCATTCCTTGGCCCTGGCGGAGTCCGTTTAGCTGAAATATGAGAAGAGATGCAGGGAACACACTTCAGGCCTGGCCCTGCGCTGCAATGCTACATTTCTCCCAAACGGAATCAGTCGAAAATAAAGATTAAATACACTAAACCAAAATATGCCTCTGTGAAATCAAAGAGGAAATATTTCAGGCTGTCTGTCGCGTAAACGTGGCTTGTCATCTGATAACAAAAAAAAAAAAAAAAAAAGGAACTGTAACCCAGCTGTCACGAATTCTTTCGGGAGACCACAAAACACCCTTTTGTTGGTCGTGACATGCAGTTTTCTCCCCTCCCACCCCCAAATTACATTGAGATTAAAAATGTTAACCACAACGCCTTCCCTAGTCCTCCCTCTACCTGCATCTAGAAAATTGCATGCAGGTGTATCAAAAACAATTTGAAAGTCCGAAACCTTTTAAAAATTATATTTAATGCTTAAATGCTGTTTGTGCAAGATATTGGTCCGAGTCCTGTAAACGCTGCCAGGCTGTGAATGTATCCTCAGGTGCGATTAAAAAAAAGGGTTTGATTAAATTATTGTTAAACTAAAAATAAATCAAAACAACCCAAAACAGCTGGGTAAAACACAACATCCAGCGCAAGTAGGAGAGTATTTACAGTACGAACGCATAGCTTTGTCTGCTCCCGGGTAACAGCAATGTGATTATATGCTTTATTAAGTGCTGAAGTGCTTTCTCTGAGTAAAAGCAGATGTCACCACAAGCTCTGTCACTGCGTCTGAGCCCGGGTGCCTGTGGTCAGTGTCTAAGGCTGCCTGCAGCTCGCTGTGGTTACCCATCAGTTATGGAAAAATAAAAAAATAAAAAACAGACCTACCTCAAGCAAAAATAGAAAAAAATAAAACAGTTCAAGGTTTTACCGTCAAACGAGTTCTACATCTCTATTTCTAAACTTCAACGTATATTTCAATTCCATTTTGTTCCCACGCTACCCCATGCATGCTGAGTTATGGGAATGTAAAATATGTCTGATAAGATAAAATGAAGGATAAAGACAGGTAGTCTGTACTACAAAAAGGGACTCCCTGACACAGTAGTGATGTATGCCCTCCAAAATCCCTTTGGGGGAAATTGGGTTGGAGTTATCATATAGGCAAGCATAGGGCAAATATTACAAGGTGAAAAGAATACTTATTGAAACTTCTACAGTGAAAAAAAAACCTCAATACACACACTTAATATGGCTACCTGCCTTCTGTTTGTGTCAACAACAGAAGCGCTGTGCACATAAAACACATGCCTGTCAGGAAGCAGACCAAAGGCAAATAAAACACAAGTCTCTCTTTGTTTATTTTAGCTTGTTTTGAGTAGCACCAGGACCAACGGGATGTTTAACCACACACCCTTACTACCGTGTAAAATGCAGTTAGAGTCTTATCACTGTCCACAGTGTTGATTAACTGACAATATAGTTGTAATATAGATGTGACCAAATAAAGAGCAAAGGCAGTTAAAGCAATATTAACCTTTTGTTAAACTGATTAGATCCAGATTATTATCTAGGATTATTTCATACAATCTATTTTTCATATTTAAGTAAGGAAACTAAAGGGGTTTCAAAATATAGATTGCTTTAAAATGTACATTTGTGTTATGGTGATAAAAACAGCTTATAAATATTAAATCAACTTCCAGGGATGTATTCCTTAATTTATACAGGTAGACTATATCCATTAATTAGAAATATTCCACTTTATATTTTTTAACATATACATAAATACAGTGTATACAAGTACTAGTTGCATCAAATTTTTGTTACTTTAAAATTGCCCTTTTGTAAAAAAAAACACCCTTCAATAGCTTAACATAACTTTTATACCAGTAGCACGTATGGTACATGGCAGCAGATCCAAGCAGGTGGTTGGGGGGGGGGGCAGTGGTGTGAGAGCAAGCAGCCAAGCACTCTAGCAAGTATTAGCTTTTTAAGCAGCAACAGAGGCATAGGATTAAGCAGCGCTGACAGCTTATTTCCTGCCGTTTGAATGGGCCGCCCTCACGACCGGGGGAGTCTTCGATTATGTAAATGTGTGGCAGAGGCCTGCAATAGTCAGCTGTCAGCGACTTCCGTCACTACGCTAGCTGCGGATGCATTGCTACGTCGCGAATGGTCCAGTTTAAGAACGTTTTCTCCATAAAACGCAAATAATTCATTGTCCATATTGACATGACAAACTGCCATAAACTCTTGAAGCGAGTTGTTGAGTTGTGGCTAGCTGCAGGAGGTAGAGCAAACAATGCTCAGGGTCTGGTGGTGGTAGTATTAATTAATCATTGCACACATCTGTAAGCGCACATGCTTATTCTGCCGCCTGTTATGTTTGTTGACTCGCGTGTACGTGATACAAGGGCTCTGTAGCACTTTGGCACCTGCGCTACATTATAAACCTAGAGGCTTGGCTAATAAGCTGCAGGTGCACACTTGGCAAATAGCGAGGTGATGGAGGGGGGGGGGTGCGATTATGTGTGTGTGTGTTTGTGTGTGTGTGTGTGTGAGTGTGTGTGTGTGTGTTGGTGGTTGACCTGCTGTTACTGGTTGGCATACTGCATGTATGATGTCATCCCGGCTCCCACCAGCAAACTGGCAACTGCTCCCCTGCCCACACCCCGACAGGAAATGCTGAAAGGCTTGTATAGAGGTGCTCTATTTCACATTACATCACTGTCCACAAAGCCGTCAAACCTCCATTGCCGCTAATTAGCATAATGATTAGCATAATTCCTTCATGGCAGGTACGCCGAGTACGTCAAGACGGACTGACGGAACGGCCCACAGGTGGGAGGGGTCCCTGTTGGTCGGCATGGAGATGAAGTGACAATGCAATAAGCTGGCACTCTAGTGTTTAATTGTGTGATGAATGGCACGATGCATAGACTCCAGCACAAGAATATTACACTCCCACCTGTAAAAATACTTGGTGGAATAATTGTTTACATTGGGAGTGGGGTAGAGTGATGGTGGGTTCCCTACAGCTTGCATCTTTTGTTGGGTATAGGCACACATATGCCTCCCATCCCTTTAGAACACGTACGTATGCCGTTGGACATGAGGATTTACTGTGATTGATATAATCATTTATGTGTGCTCATTTATGTCATTTACAGATTTACAAAAAAATGTTGTTTTTTTTAACTCTGTTAGATTCATGAAACAACAGCCATCTTTAATAAGGCCACAGACTCAACCAAATCCTGGTTTGCCGCTTTTGTTCAGAAGATTGATGAGTCAAATTTGCATCATTATGGCTTTCCAATCCCTCACCTGCTTAACATTTACTGTACTCTGTGCTGGGGCTCCACGCTGCTCCCAGCTAATGGCTTCCAGAAATCCTTCTTGGCTAAAACGCACCATTGTGAATGAGTGAGAATTCTCCCGGGTGGCAGTTTTTCTTAACCGTGACCAACTTGTTCTTTGCGTTGTCTTATAAGTTTACAGTTAAGATGGATCAAAATGTTCTGGATGTTTGGAGTGTGTGTCCCACAACAACAATGCTTTTGGGAAAGAGCCTTTCCAGTGAAAAGTCAACACACAAGGGTCTACCCCATTCAGTATTGTTGTTAGTGCTAAAGGCTTTGCTGTGACAGATACGACCTCTGGTTTCAAGAGTCCCTCACAAGAGGTCTATACGCAACATATTTTGGTTTTAAGCATATTTTTGCACATGGAATGCAACCACTAGCCTCTGTCTGTGTGGCATATTGTGCCAAACAAATCTGAATCCTTGGTTTAAAAGGAGGTTAGCAAGACGGTAATAGCATATGGTGGTGTACAAATCTGGCAACAAGCAATGCGTTAACAATGAATATTTCCACGAGAGAGAGAAAAAAAGGATCATTAAACGAGGTGTCACGTATAACCTTCACTTTTAAGTGCCCAAGGGAGCAAGCGGAACAAGAGAGGGAGACTTTTTGATTCTTTGAGTTGCCTTTGGAACGAGACTCAACAAGCATTCGTCTCTCCGGTGTTCTTATCCACCCTTTGCCGTATGCCATATGGATCTGGGTGTGGGTCTTCAGAAGACTCGCACAAAAAGCGTCCCATATGCGTGTCTGTTTCTCTTCATTAGCTTCCAGCCAAACAGAAGCACCTCTTCAACGGCTTGATTGAAATTAATGTTCCTAAAAATGTCAAAAAGTATCCCGTTCATTTCCATAAGGACTTGACAACACAAGCAAAGTGTGCTTGGACTTTTTCCTCCGGAAATCCTCCGGAAAAAGAGGCCTATGTTACTAAATATGCTGTTTCAGGTTTCCAATCTGAACGTCTCAGCTCAACAACCCTTGCTGTGGGTCAGTGAAGTCGCTCCTGTAAAGTTAACCTGATTAACACAATCATGTTCTTGACTGTCTGCTCAGGGCAGAATGCTACAAGAACTGTCAAACCAGTTGTTTCATTATTAACAGGTGGAGTCACATAGGGGTAGGTAACCCGAAAAACCTTAAAACGATTGCTGCTAATGGTTATATTTATTATATAATATATATATATATAGATACAGTATATATTTATTAAATTCAGGATAAAATGGAAAAAAAAGTTCTGTCACTTCAATACAGACTAAATACTGTAGTTTGTAAGGTTAAAGACGTGAAAAAAAACAAAAACCTGAGGACTTTGTGTACTTCCTAGACAGCTACTTTTCAATCCATTGATGCACAGCCCCCCTACCAGTGGGCCCTCCCATCACCAGCTACCCAGTCTAGACAAAGTGGCCATTGTGCCACTGTCCTCATTCTTACTGCAACGGCACCCTCGCAGGAATTTCATCAACCACAGCCTGTCTAACCTCGGCTCAGCTAAGTTGCATATATGTATGGTTAAATGAGAGGATACGTTTTTATGGGGCAATGCTTTCAATGATACATTACGGCTTGTCGATACAGAAGGTCCCATTTAAACCATGGGGCTGTAAACTTGTCCCTGACACTATGCACTATAATCTTGAGTGAGCATTTAAAAGGGGAAAAAACCTGGCTTTGATGTTGGCCGGAAAACTGTGTGTGTGTGTGTGTGTGTGTGTGTGTGTGGGTTTGCCATTGTGGTTTTCAAGTGGGCACCTCGCATCACAGATGTTTTTATTGAATTAGGCCCACAAACCCTCCAAGGGGACTCAGCAGACAGTAAATTCCCGCATGCTTAACCCCCCACACACACACACACACACACACACATACACACACTATAAACACACTGATCTGTGTTTTGAAAACACTGTTGTTTTTTTTCCTACCTCACTAACGTCCATTCGTCTCCCATTATAAATCCACCAACACATCTACCTGTGAGGAAGTAGGCGTTGACATCTGGCCCCGGACCAACGAGTTGCATCGTTTGCTTCAATTAGCCGGCGCGGGGATCTGGTGTCTGGGGTCTGTGGGACATGGTGGGGCAACGTGATACACGCGAGCTGACTCTGTCACTTACCTGGCGGGCCCCCGCACTGTGTTTCTTGGCCATATCACATGCCTGCCACACACACACACACACACACACACACACACACACACACACACACACACACACACACACACACACACACACAC
>JAOEHI010054113.1:0-14397 GCA_025447815.1 Percopsis transmontana | reverse complement strand
GTTTTTCCCCAATTTTCCTCTTAATTTTTTCAATTATGGGGGTCGAATTTTGTAATAAAATAAAATATTTTGTGGATGTTGGTTTTTTTTTGCAATTTTTGCCCCCCCCCCCCCCCCCGCCCCGCCTATCCCCACCCCCCTTATCCACACACACACACTTGAGCACAATGACTTCCTTTCACGGCTGGCTTAATCATGGGTTCGAGCTGCGTCCAGTAAACATCTACACAGCCTCTATCTTGAAGGTCTCCTGACCGTTATCTAGTTAGGGGAGGCCGCCGAAAAACACTGTGCCAAATGTGTTTCACGTAAAGCATCTGAGCATCATGAGGTAGCTCCTGTTGTTGTTGTTGGTCCTTACTGTGAGGACGCTGGAGCAAACAGAATGCCCTGTGTCCTGTGTTGGAAAGGATCTTGGGTCTGATGAGCGATAACGAATGATTGTGAAGGATGTATATTTTCTTTTGATCTCAAGCTTGAGTCTGCCTTTACGCACTATTGAGCAAGATGCCTAACCCCTACTTGCTCCTTAATTCATGTAATTGTACTCTTGGGATACAATTGTCTGTTAAATGACAACATTTTAAATGAATTTAAATTGTCGCAATGCACACTATTACTCTGAATTTTAAATCTTTGACTGGCCAGGTAGCACAATGTTTGCGACCCAATTTGGGATATGTCCTGACTCCTGTTAGACTGCAATGAGTCACTCGCCAGCCACATTTGATAAACAAATGTGGCTGGCAAACAGCACCAGACTTCAATTAGCACAAACAAGCTAACTTTTAACGTACCTAACCTTGATTAAGGATTTTGAGGTGAAATACTGTTTACTAAAGCCGTTATCCATCCCTGTCTCCATTCAAGAAACTAGAGGGAAAGGCATCTACAATAATAATACACAGACATAATAATAATAATGCATTAATTTGGCTAACCCCCCTTTGTCTTGTCTTAACTGTTTTTACTTGACTTGACAGAAACCTTTAGCGACAGCAAAAAGACTCACATCCTGTCTCTACACAACAGCCCTGCGGAGATCAAAAATCTATACCATGCTGATTCTATGGGGGGAAGGGGGGAAGGGGGGAAGGGGGTTGGGGTTCTTGGCTGCGCTTCCCAGCCTGCTTGCTGTGTTGGTAAGAATGCAGCTGGAGCTTGCTGAGGATTACATAACACACTCAGAGACACATACACGTATACAGTAGAAACTCAGACACACAGGATGATTCAGAACTCTTAAAAGACAACTTCTCGGGAATTAAGGGTGCTTTCACACCTGGACCGTTTGGCTTTGTTCCGGAATAGATGATTTGTTCCGAATCTATTTGAATATTTCTCTTGAGTCATTTTGTGTTCACACATTATTGTAAACACATTATTGCATTATTGTAAAGCGGGCCAAATTACATACCCTTACATCACTACCTCATGCGCACATGTCGCGCTTTGCATTGTGAAACAGCTCCATGTTGACAAGCGATCTTTTGGCGTTGGTTGCCAGGCAGCACATTCATTTGTTTCCGGTTCCTGGGTCAGTTGCGTTCTCACTGCAAACGAACCACTCCAGGGTTCAAATGGAACTGCTCTGTTGTTTTGTTCTGGATCAGAGTGCGATTGTTTTGTTCACATATGTCCAAACGTAAATCACTAAACATTGTTGGTGTTTGTGTTAGCATGGCAGACGTGTGCTTCAGGTCTGTCAAAAAGTCTTTTATTTAAATAAAAATCTTTTATTTAAATATTTTCATTTTATTTATTTTTTATTTTCCCAAACTTCCGATGGTGCGTCTTTATCTTGAAAGGTGCATAGGTGTTTTGAACAGTGCATATAGACATTGTGGATTACTGCACAATTGTTTGTGAAATAAATGAATGACATTATTTTTGGGTCGTGACTTAATGACGAAGGACAAATGTGGGTCCAGTTGAGAACCAGTTGAGAACCACTGGCATAGACAATCTCTTCACCCAAATTGTAATTTATATACATGTAGACTGTAAATAGTGGGAGATTCTGCAGACTATCATCACGTAATGAATCACGAAGATAATACTTTTAGAAAATGTTCGTAATTCAAGAACATTAGGAGAGCGATATTTACGTTGCAGAAGAGCACAACCGCATCAGTAACAGTGTTGTAATATTTTAACCTTGAATTGTGTGAAAACATACTGTAGTGTTAATATGTAATATTACTACGTAGTATTATTGAGTGGTTTTTAAAATGTGGGTCTCCAAAAGGTCACGAAATGATTTAGGGAAATCACTATTATTTAGAAAATGTTATACCTAAAAAAGATAAATCTTTTTATAATATATGCTTGTTTATAATATATTTTAATATTTGTATGATATATCTAATGCTAAAAGTTATTATTAGTCCCCCCCCACCCCCCTTTGCCGTTCCCACATTTTTGTACACATCTTCCTCTGTTCACCTAGAGTACTGACACAGAAGGGGGGGGGAGGACAGGTCTGGAGCTGAACCAGCAGGCTAAACCGGGCCTGACACCCAGACACAGTGTAGCTGGGTCTGTCTCCATTATCAACAGCTCGACGCGCACGCAGACCTCTGCTCCGCGCTGCGAGATCCACTCCGACTTCTCCATCTGGGTCCCTGCTCTGTGTTTCGGTTCTCTGTGTGTGTGTGTGTGTGTGTCTGCTACTCCTGCGGGGTTTCGAGCCCGTCGGACTGTGAAATGCGAAACCCTGCAGTAGCAGAGAATGTGCGTGCTCTGCAAGTTCCTTCCACTGCTCCCCCCACAAGACACACACACACACACTAATGTACGTAGATGCACTGTATATGCACGCACACACACACACACACACATTTGTAGATACTGCTCAGATATGTCGGAAATTCACAGCCTTAATGCATTCACACACACACACACACACACACACAGATACACATTTAAAAACTCTCAACTGACGCCAATGTGAGATCTGGTGTCATCCGCACGCACAGATACCCATAATGCACTGCGCTGCAACACTCAGCCATTTCGCCATTTCGCTTCGGTAGGCATCATTAGCCTGGCCTGGCATGTGTGTGTGTGTATGTGTGTGTGGTGTCTGTGGACCCTAAGGGACGACTGTAGATGCTTTAGAGGGTACAGTGTGTGTCCTGAGGGCAATGGCAGACAGGCGTTTGTGGTGGCGGGTGTCCAGTTACATTCAGCCACCAGGGTCATATGGCCCACGCCGTCCAATGGCGTCCGGAGACAACCTAGAACCATTTGCTATCGCACCAGTACAGTCAACGTTTACGGCATTGAGGAGACGCTTTTATCCAAAGCGACCAACAATAAGTTGGCTGAATTGGCACTATCGTCCTTATTAGCATCATTAGCAAGTACTTTCTAGAACAGTGACATCAACAGTCATCAGAGCTAGCTTAATTAGCTTCATACCATTACATACCAACATACCATTAAGAACTTCAAACTGTATGTCTTACAGCAATCATTTTTCACTTTTTTTTAAATCACCATCATCATCATCATCATAAAACCACACTGGAAATGCTGCCAGGCTGCTGAGCCAAACTTTATTACGTAACACGTCGAGTTGGACATTTTCTTGGCACGTGGGACGGGAATAGCGGATAGGATCCGTTTGGCCCGGTTTGATCCGTTAAGAGAAGAGATACCAGCCACAGATGTACCACAGGGTCCCCCCTGCCCCCCTTTCACACACACACACACACACACACACACCATTAAACTGTCTGAAAAATTCCTTCCAGACTCCGACAGCAGACACAGTCACACCCTCCTGCAGTCCAATATCAGGGATCCATTTAGGGCCGACAACAATGGCCTCCTATCTCCCCATTAGATGCCATGAAAGCATCAAATCTCGACTGTGCCTTGAATACAGAGTTCATTGTGTAGAGCCGTGCTCTCCCGGCATAGACGCAACATTCAGGGACCACCATGTGCCCATGTCTCTGGGAGATGAAGACCACCACGCTTTGCCAAAATCATCTTTGTGCAATAGAAAGAGGTTTTAAAAGGGTGGTTTAAAGGGTGGTTTACACAGCCAGGGAGATACAATGCAATCTTTATACAAATAAAGGACGACTTTGTAACAAACAAAAAAACGGAGGGGGGGGGAACATCTTATTGCCTTAAAAGTTGTACATGTTAAATGGTTTCAGGACACGGTTCTGGACAGGAGTTATAGTTATAGAATGCCAATCCGCTGGTATAAACTGCTACTGTTATTTGTAATATTGTGAAACATTTGCTACACAGCATTGCAAACAAATAAAGTCACTTCCTACTTTGGGTTTATTTTAGCAATTAGGAAGTATGCCTCTATTTATTTAGCATAGTGTTAGAAACATTGTCTGGCCTGTTTGGAATGCACATGGCAGTAAACCAAAATCCTTATAAGATTATACACATCCTGCAAAGGGTGTTTTGGAAATAAGTCACTGGCCTCCTGGTAACATAGATGTGACGATACCTCAACCTTGTCTGTGGCATGTATTTGTCTAAATGTCTGTCATAATAGCCTACTCAGAATCTTATGTCCGATAAATGTCCCTGTGGAGTTATAAATCTGTAGATATAGTCTAAGGGCCCTATCAATTTCCAACCTACTGACGGCCCTGGGTGTTAGACAGTAGAATGCCAATAAGAAAGGCGAAAACCTCTGTATTCATGGCCACGCACCAAGAGTGTGTGTCTTTGTGTGTGCCCATGTACGCGTGTTAATGTATGCGCTTGTGTCCTCACACAGCGCGAACAATACCGGTATCAAATTTCCATGCAGTGATTTCTTTCTTTTTTTTGGCCGGGTCATTCAGGCGCAGCAAGGAAGCGTCATGACCGGCAAGCACTGCAGGTGGGCGACAAAAGCTTATTTTGCGGACGATGTCTCGTGCTATGCGTAACGCATGACAAGCACGTGTAGATTTATCACAGATAGCCCATATTGCGTGGTATAAATGAGTGTTTTGACTAGTATCTGTGTGACACAAACACAGTGGGAGATGCGATAGTGCTTCAGAAAGTGGAGTAGGCTAATGAACGGTGCGTCTCAACGCGCAAACGTTGCCATGTGGCTTCGCTGTGTGTATATAGATAGGCAGGCTAACCGGCGTTTTTTTTTCCAGATTTATATTCCTTATTTATCTGGTTATGCTGCCCAAAGTAAACGAGTGGAACAAATGTGGAAATGAATCCTAAACTCGCGACAGCTACACTTCGTCTTGTGTGTCTAGACTCCCAAATGCTCGTGTGCACATTGTAGGAAAGACAGACATTTTAGGGGGTTATCTATTATAAATAGGAACAATGTGCTTCTTTCCATGTGTGTGTCTGTGGCGGGGTCACATTTCCTTCCGAGGGAAGGAGATGTATTATTTACGATCAATTCTGTCTTTATTATGAAATTCAGATCGCGGTGGACAGCTTTATTACGCGTCACGTCTTATCAGCGTCGCGCGTCAAACGCATGATCTTATCAGGAGAGGAATCATACGTAAATAAGTGTCAAATCAGTTAAATGAATCTATTTATTACCTCCTATACAAGCTCTCGCCCAACCCACTCTCTCTCCGGATCTTTCTCTGAACTAGAGGTCTTTGGATGGGGAAAAGTTGATTATGCGTCCTCCATCCATTTTTACCAAGGTCTATAGTTTACAGATCTATAGTGGACACGACCATGGGTACTCCTACCTGCTGCCAGTTCTCTTCCAACGAAGGCATGGCGGAGAAGTAGCCGGTATCATGCACGAGCTGAAGTTCCTGGAAAATACTGTGGTTCGCCAAAACATCCATGGTGGCGCTCAGATTTAATATGGGGGTGGGGGGTGGGGGGATACACTAAGAATATATCCTCAAAAAAGACACCTCTATCTCGAATGAGTCAAATTTCTAGATCCACGCTCATAGTCCATATGAGGAAATGGTTAAATATATTCACATCAGCGACGTATAAAAAGAAAACACAAGTTAATACACTCCTGAGCTAGAGTGCAGTCCAGACTATCCACTTTTAAGGTGATGGAGGCTCCATGCGCGTCCACATTGGCACTTTGCAAGCCTCTGCGACCGAGTGTTTTCTTCCTGGGTACCCCGCTGCTTGCAAGCGCACCAGCAGGATGAGAGTCCGCTGAGAGCGAGCCAAGTGGGGAGGGGACACGCAAATGAAGGGGGCGTGGACTTATTCGTCAATCAACGCCCCGTGTATCCATACAAGGTAAACGGGGGTTGACAGTCTAAGCGCGGAACGATTAGAGTGGCGATGAGGTGTGAGGGGGGCGGGGTCTATGCAAATCCCCGGACGCGAGTAGGCTCTGCGGCTACGTCGCTCACGGCCGAACATGGCGCTTGATAGGTGAGCTATTTGTGGACGGGGTATATAGATGAGCTCGGAGCGTACCTCCGGACAGTCAGAGGAGAAGACGTGGTTAAGGCATCGCGCTCTTGCAAGCAGAAGCCAGAAACAGCGTGATACAAAGTCCATATGGTTCCGCAGTTGTAACATTTTAATTGCATGGCAGGAGAGGGGAAGGAGGTAGGGTAAGATAACCTGTTTTCATAAGGAATCTTCTAGAAGGGAGAAGTAGTTCAAAAGTTGTTTTATTTTCTTTCTGAGTCAAAATGTCAGTCTAATACAGAACCACAATGAATGGAATCGACCTATAGGCTGGTGACAGTAACAGCCTCTCTACTGCGAAAAATAAATCCCTCTGCCTTGTGCGGCATTATGAAGTGGTGGCAAAACTCAATTCTGAAACGTCTTAGGCTACTTGGTGGTGTGGGTAATGCCACTTATTCACTAGCTCGATGTAGCCTGAAGAATCGCACATGCATGCACGCTCTGTCTGACACAAACACACGCGGATTGAGGGTTGTCGAGGTCTGTAATCTCATTACCCTGCTAGGGGCTGGCCCAGGGCCCTGGATATGGCATTTTGTGAGAGAGAGAATTCTCAGACGTGGCGATGAAGCGCAGACTGAAATGTATCCATTTTGACGCGCTCTCCTTCTTCATCCCTCTCTCCGACTACCCTTCTCTTCTTAGCACTTTTGGTCAACATCTCGTACTGTCTTGCCTCCCCACTGTCCTGTTTGTCTCTCTCTGTCCCTTCGTGCGGTGCTGTCGGGCAGGAAGAGCGAGTACAGAAAGATAAATAAAATGGGCTGGAAAAGCACGACAGAGATGTAAACAAGCATCCTCTACAGCCATGTGAGTCGCAGCGGTGCGCCGAGCTCGCCAACTGCAACAAAAAGCACACGCACATACACGCGCACACATGAACACACACGAGCCCATCAGGGTTGGGTTCTTAGTTTATCTGCACACGGTTGACTGAAGCGTAAATATTTAACGCCTGTCGGTTGGCGGACTGGTGGTCCTGTCTCCTGGGACGGCCCACACGAATGAGTGCCGTGCCAAACAAGTCTAAGGCACGGTGTGAAGTGATTCGTTGGTGAAAATATATCTGCGTTAACAAAGTATGTATATGCAAACAGGGAATTATAGCATATAGTTGCATTGATGGGTGAGAAACACTTGTTTACCTAGCAAAGCAGATAAAACATTGGCATCACGTAGCATTCATTTGGTGCTTGTCAAGGAGTCTTTAAAGGTGCACTCCACTCCTCGTTGCATTATATAACCCCCCCAGAAGCCTAAATTGCAGCCCCAAGTCTTTTTCAAACTGTCCAAGAAAGTGTGGCCATAGGGGCAGGGGGACAGAACAGCGAGTCAGCACAGAGTTTCAAACCAAAACAGCATGGTTCTTGATCTTCAGGAAAATATTTGGAAAGGAAAAAGTATTTTGAGGCCTAAAGGGATAGTTTAGTTTAGTTAGGATGTTTTACTGGGACTATTTTCACTATTAGTCAGTATCAGTAAGCTCCGTCAGTATCAGTCAGCTCCACAGAGAAACTAGAGAAAAAGTTAAGGGTTAAATGTAAAGTTTGACTTCAGAGTTAAGAGATGACAGCCAGCCGTTGGCATTGTGTTTAACTTTAGGTACTGTATTATGTTTCAATGCGTAACTAAAATATTTGGTCCTGTACGTTTATTGGAACTTGTATCTGGTGAAGGAAATAAAGATGAAACGGTATGAAAATTTTATATCACGATTATAGTGACCAAAATTATCACCATTCTCTATGTAATTTGCTCATAATTTAGCCTACGTTGCACTACACTGATCGTGCAGTATTAACATAATATTATGCATATTTTAGGACAGTTATGTAGATAATAACATACTAGCAATTCAGGCAAGCAACAAAGTTATATGAATACAAGGTTTGACAACAGTCGGGTCGATCAAATGGTCGGGGCAAGGGGGCGGGGGTAAAAACCACCAGTATCAGCTTCGTGTGTGGTGTGCAACGGGCTTGCTTCTATATGCACATTTGATTTGCTTAGAAGGCGGAAAAATATCTGGAGCGCCGTCAGTGCCTTCCGCCATGTTTTCATTGACACAGAACAAACCCACGTTGCATGCTGTGCCTGCGTCTGTGAGTCTCTTGCTAACTTTGGTTGCTATTTATCGTGAGTTTTTCAAAGCGCGGTAATCTAAACACGTTTTTAATGATAATTCATTTGAAATGGTTACGCAATCTTTAATTTTAAATTTTACGGTATATCGTGAAACCGGTAAGCGTTTCATCCCATACATAATATGTAATATCTAACTAATTTCTAATACTATATTTGGAACATACCACTGCGTAGTCATGACCTGGTACGACCTAATAAAAAAACAAATCGTTCCATTTTTATATCCAATTCAGTCAGGGATCCCCTGGTCCCCTTGCCATGCATATCATAGATAAAACTAATATATGTACACACTCCTGTGCCATCATCCATGGGCACACAGCATTATATTGGGGATGCTGACATTGCTCCTGCCTGGCAGTTTGTGCTTTTACTGTATTAATAATGGAGCAGGTAGCATCCATCACGCGCATATGGAGCTGCTAATCATGTCGCCTCCCTGCGTATTCACTCCCTGTCATCTGGGAGAGGGAGAGAGGAGGTTGGGAGACAGTCTGAGCACTAGAAGCCAACAAGAATGAATGAATGGAAGAACGGACAAGAGAAAAGGGGGAAACAAAAGAAAGGCTCTAAGCAAAATCGACAGGGGAAATGAAGGTGAATGCTAGAGCTAGCAGGAAAAAGAAAGTAACCCAAAGATTCAGAAACCAAGGCAGAGGCCGAGAAGGCAGCAGCAAATATTCATCTGTGAAGCGCATGGCGGATACCTTGGCCTTTTTGCTCAATGGCTTCCCTGTTGGCAGCAGCTAACCAGTGTATTTAAACAGGACAAGATGAATGGGATTTGTGCCTACACATCCCACCACCCTCCACCCCCTCTGGCTCAGCGGACCGGCCCTTTACTTTTCCGACTCGCCGCGGGCTCCCCAGTGTGGCACGGCTAATTTAGCCAACGCTGTCGGGGGTTAACGCGACATTACTCCTCATTTAATGTTTTTCACTCCGACTTACTGATTCGATAGGCGCATTCGGGCTTCACCACATTCGACTGGAAGGGCACGTGCCTTGCTCAAGGGCACCTCAGCAGCAGTGGCTTTTTTTTTAATTTAATTTTTTTTTACCCATTGGACAGGGACTTGTTTGTAGGATTCAATCCTGTAGTTTCCAAAGAAAAATCCATAATATTATCTGGCATGATGTTCTTTGTTAAACTAAGTCATGGCTCTTAACGCTAACCTTATTTCTGGCGTCTGCGTTGACTCAAAGCCGGACCTTAGATCATAAAGGATGACATGTAGCGCGTCGTTGACGTCTTGCAGCCGCCCTACTACTCTTCCAAGTTCAGGGGGAAGAGCTGGGCGGTTATAAAAAAATAAAAAAAGGCCAGGAGGAGTTGGGTTTCCGAGCGATAATGAGCGCCCGGGGCTGACTGGGGTACAATCGCCATTCCTTCTCTGACAGCTGAAGGATAGGATGGGGGTTGGGGGCTAGAAAGTGCCCTCCCTGCCAGGTGGAGCTGGATGGGGACGCTAAGAGGCTTGTTGTTAATTGGCAATTAGACGGCGACGAATAGGAGGAGGAGCTTCTTCTCGTCCTTTTCGGCTCTTGCTCTGCAACTGTCTCTCTTTCCCCTCCCCGAGTGTTCACCCCTGCTTTATCTCGGAGATGATTACGGGCTATGGGTTGTGACATACGCCTGTGTTCGCTCTCCGCCTGAACCCGTCACCTCTGAAAAGCCGTTTTCTAGGAACCCGCCACGTCACGAAAAGGCAAGCGTCCAATTAGCGAGACTTTTCTTTATTTTTAGATCTATCTTCTTCTTTGCACTCGCTGGCAGCGACAGGCCCCTGCAGATAAGCTATTCTCCTGAGAACGCCTCAGATTTGGTGGCTTGGGTCGCCATTGTGTTGTGTGAAGGCGGATGAATGTGTTTGTGCGCGGAACGCACGTGTTGTAAAGACGAGAAAAGGGTTTGATGACAGGCCATTTTCATGAGGTGACGTGGCATAAAACGGGAGCCACGAGGTCAGGAAAACAAGCTGACTCTCCGGGGGGGGGGAGCCATGGCAACCGTAGCCATAGCAAAGTGTCTGTCAGTTACTGACCTTCAGAAATGAAATCCCCGAGCCTGCAGCAAAGAAGACATTTATCTGTGTTCAACACCTACAAACATGTTCCCCCGCCACACACACACACACACACACACGTACTTGCAGACATGCGTGCGCTCACGAATGCAAAAATGAGCCATCGCCCACCCACCCACACACACACACACACGCACATACACACACAGAAAAGCAACTGCTCGAGTGAATTGCCTCAATAAATGTCCAGTGCTCACATACACAACATCGGACACTTGCAGGAAGGATTGCCCACAGATTATCTACACCCACACGCAACCAAGCAAGTTCCCAGAATGCCACGTCTATCTTAATGCCTGAAATTGAATCTGAAAAACCTGAAATTGCCGGTCAAATTACTTCCACAGACGCACAATGGCTTCAAAAGGCTTCATTCATCATGAGGGTCAGTGACAATGAACAGGTTTTTTATATATATATATATATATATATATATACACTCACTGTCCCAGTCAATCTCATCTCTGCCCACACTTCACACACATTTGTAATTTCTCAAGGCCTGCCGTCCTCAGATCTGACTGAGCCGTCGTGCGTTTTTGTATATTCATGCGTGTGTACCGGGCCTATCTTAATCCTAGCTATTACTCGCATGGCTGCCCGTGACAAGGGAAGATTTGCTCACTCTTGCTGAATGGGGCCAATATTGACAGCACGCCCACCGCATCGGAGATCAGTGCTGGGGTTTAGCGAGCGTTAGACTTGCAGGTTTAGGGCTGAATTCCCTTTTTAGTTTTTTTTTGCATGGGGAGGAATATCTTTTTTGGTTTGGCCGCGCTAGAAAAATGTAACTGGGGGATGACATTTGCCGGGGATATCCAGTCACTTGACCGTGTGCGTTTAATCTTGGATGCATCACAGTAAATAACTGACCAAAGAGGGACTCGTAAAAAACAAAAGTCCAGTAGACATTTTTAGATAATTTTTTGTGTATAAAGCGTTGCTCACGGAGACTACATTAAAACTTCGCTAAACCTACAATTAAACCTCTTTGAGCACTACATATTTGGTTCTATAGGACATAAATATGGTATTTTGTTATATAAAAGAGTATTACGTGTTTAAGGTTGTTTCAATAGGCTACTGTTAGGCAGTGACATCTGCACATTTACTTGACGTAGCTGTACGCTCCTACGAGCCCTTCTCCTGAACAGCGTTGCCAGATGGGAAATGTTATCGTACCAGAGGCTTAAAATAATCGTATTTTAGGGAAAATTATCATACGCTTGTAATGGGCCTAATCAAAGAGATCACTTAATATTATAATGATAACTGCATTGCACTGGGTAAATATTGTACTGGTCGCTGAGTTACTGCATTCAATATAACATACCATGGTTAAGTTAACGACAGCCATGTGAGTCACGTTCATAATCTACAACAAGCATGATTGGCTGGAAAGACGGCACATGAGAAGTGATGCATAAACACAGATGTAGGATCTATATTTTACTATCCAGATTGTGTCGGGAAACAAATTAAAATCAGATAGCCTAGCCTGATTACTAAGTGTAACAAAATGATAAAATCATCGTACATTATGGGACTTTTGGCATTATTGATTGTGCATCAATTGTGAGGGCAAAATTATAGTACGAATACAAAAATGATCGTACATATGGCAATGCTGCACTGAAAATGTTAAGGGTTCTGCAGTGGTTTCATATTTTCCATATTCATAAGTGTCAGAAAATCTGACAAATCAAAATGACGAATTTCAAAACAGGGGTTGTGACGAGTGACAAGGACCGAGTGCAGGTGCCGAGGGAGAAGGAGACACCAGGAAACAGAACAGCAGTTTACACACTGGAAGCGTTGTTTAATAACAGACAAACAAGCTTTTCCAAAAGAACAACTGGCAGCAGGGCTGTATTCGAACGAAAAATTCAGGCGAGCAACAAATGAATACAAAGTTTTACGAATAGTTAGATCAGAGAATAGTTGGATCGGTTGGGGCAGGAGGGCGGGGGTAAAAACATTGGTGTGTGCTTTTTATCCACAGCGACTTACAGCGAGTACAGATATTACAAGTATTCAAGAGTAGGTAGGGGTTAGACATCTTTCTCAAGGATGCTTACAGGAAGGTCTGGTATGTTGAAGATCGAACCCACAGCCTTTTGGTTGGGATTCGACCACCCTAACCACTAAAGTATCCACACACACACCCACCCACCCCCCTTTATGCCGCTTACAGTGATTTGTCATTGTAATGAAGTGTGCATAAGTAGCCTAACCCTCAGTACAAATTGGGACAATAACAACCTTATCATCATGATTGACATCACCAGCTGCTTATAATGAGATTTTGTCCTATGAATTAAATGTGGAAAAAAACTCACTGCCATTTATTAAACTCAGCGGGAGCTGGCAATAAAACGCCTGTCTGATCTCCGCGGTGCAGGGGTCAAAAGTTGATGGGGGCTGACTTCTCTTTCATCCCTGAAACGTCGGGGCTTCCTGTAACATTTTCCAGGGGCACAACACCACTTCAAAGGTGTCAGTAAAATGATTTGCAGACGAAAGCACCGCCGGATTTCTCTCTCTCGCTCGGCTGGCTTGAAGTTGTCGCTGTCCCACTTTGTTTTCTACAAACGATATGACTGAATATCGCGCTTCTGTGATGGGCTTTTAAGTAAAAAGAGTCTCATATCATTGCAGATGACATTAGCAGGTGACGGCACAAGCCTCAAAGCAGCTCAAAGCACCTTGGCTATATAAACAAATTAGACATGAGAGCGAGCCAAATGCAGGGAATAAGAAAGTTTGAAAAAGGCAGTAAAAAAGAGTATATTTAAGACCTCCAGGATCTTGGAAAAACAGTTATTCATTTCATAATCGTTCCCTGTTTACTTAGTGTATCTCCAGACACTTCGGCGCTGAGAACATTCGGTCAGATTAAGTTCCTATTGATTCCAGGTGTTATATTTCAGCTGGGCACAAGAAGACCCCAGGCAAAGCTTTATATAAGTCTATATTTCTAGTGGTGTGATTAATCATTCACAGTTGAAATTGATTGCCATAATTTGAAATGCTGTTGCACCTGACAACCAAGTTATGTGGTTTTCATTCATGGGATTCAACACTGAAGTTGGACATATTTTTGGGATAGACTTCCTCTAGCTGTTTGAGAAATGAAATCAACAAATGCTGTGTGAACAGTACGCTCTTCACAAGCATTAAAATAATGTGATCATTTCTATCACTGAATTAGGGTTCCTTTCAGCATCATTTCAAGCAGTGTGCCTAAATATAAAATAATCTTTTTAAAAGGCAGCCAGTAGACTGCAATGTTGTTAAATCCAAAATCCAAATCCAAAATGTTGGACTCGTTGGATGAACTGCAGGGGACAAATGCTAGACTGCTGTCCTTAACAAAACAGTGTTATATCAGTGAATCAAATAGGCAGGGAAATAATGACAATTACACAATAACAGGGAATTGGTTGTGGTGTTTTGGGCTGGGCCAGGCTCAACATCGAAACGAAAAACAACAAAGTCCTTGTTTCAATCTTGATTTATTTAGCAGAAAAGCGCTCCCCATTACCAGTTAAATTACTGTCGGAAATAGAGGCAGTCTACATTAACAACCTTGTGAGGCGTGCATAATGCGTCCGACATCCGCGTCGGTTTGTCATTATGACCATTTCAGCTCCATTATTTTAGCAACCATCAACCCATTGGGGGGGGGGGGGGGGGGGCGGCCCCCCCGCGCGGGGGGGGGGGCTGGCGGGCGGGGGGGGCGAGGGGAGTAGCCGGA
>JAOEHI010054112.1:0-14398 GCA_025447815.1 Percopsis transmontana | reverse complement strand
CTCCATGTAATAGAACAATGTAATTGTAAGTCGCTTTGGATAAAGGCGTCTGCTAAATGCTGTAACTGTAACTGTAACAACACATGGGACATGATTGAAGAACAACAAATGGGTTGAGTTCCATATTACTAAACACATCTAAGTTTACTTATTTGACATTGTTTTACATGTATTAGCCAATAGAATAATCAATACGTTTTTAAACATGATTTCCTATCGGTAAAATAGAGAATCGAGGCATACAGTATACACTTACTACATTTTTGGTCAATATAATTTTTTGCAATTGTACTGTTAACTATGTAGCTATTATCATTCTATTGGAGTAATTTAGATTGAGACATACAGTATTTTGTGTAGCATAAGCCTAAACGTTTGATATCACATACCATTAAATACATATGTAGGTCTATATCTTGTCATCTTGTGGGTCGGGGCTAAGTCATTTGTGAGAATGTCCGCGGATGAAGGTCGGGCAGGTGCTGCAGGTGACAGCGCCTCCAACCACTTCTCACGGTCCAGAAGGGACGTACAGAGTTTCGGTAAGGATCCAGGGGGGTAGACACCAGGCGATGGTGGATACGGCATGCAGTCTATGTTCCATCAGAGCTTGGTTCAACCCGGGGCTTTGGTGGAGGCATCTAGGGTGTTGATTAGGTGTATACATGGTGATGTGCACGACTACCCCGTGGTCACGTTAGAGCTTTAGATTTAAGGGCAAAACGCATAGATTGAAGGCAGCGGTCTAGTTCCCACCTGAAACCCCCCTTGATTTTGGGCACTGATGGGGCTGGGTTTAGTGCGTTGGTGGGAGAGTGTGGGGGGTGCATTCACGTTCGGTAGGAACATGTGAAATGTGTCCTGTTCTCAACGGTGAGGGTACCTGACACTGATTCTCAGGTAGGAAAGAAACTACCTCGGAGGTTGCGCCTTGACCGGGAAACTAGGTATCTTGGACTTATCCACTTTAAAGATTTCATTAATTATAAACCATCGCAAAAAAACAAAAATCACCCAAAACATGTCCTTTTGAAGTCGGAAATGTTAACACTGTAAAAATACCAAACAAATTTTAATCAGATCTTTTCCAAAACAATGAGTGCCTATGTGCTAAACTGTTGCAAGACACTCAAATAAGCAAATTGCTTTCTCTAATTTCAACGCATCATGGATCACACAGTGTTCCCCAAGAGAACACTAGCCATGAAAATAACTACTTCACTTCCAGCACCAGCTGCCTCCAATCTTGTGTTAGCACAGACTTTCACTGAAATGTTCTGCTTTCTTTAGAGAGCAATACATGTTCTCTAGTTCCACAAATTGCGCTTTGGATGCTTGATTGGTTTTCCCTGCCTCAGGCTGAGCTCTCATGATAAATCAAACCACAATTAAAACATCAGGCGCTTCAGCTACCCTCTACTCTCCTGCCTACTAAACTCTTCTAACTATTAAATCATTGTCTATTAGAGTCAGTAAAATGTAGGTCTCTAGCATGACTGAAACTGGCTTTATTGAGGCCGTTATTCTTCTTAAGTTTTGACAGATTTGCTGATTTTGTTGCAATTAAAAATATCTGGATACTATAACTTGTATACCAGTAAGCTAGTTTGTTTAGAAACATAAATAGATATGGCTCATCTCAAACTGTTAACAACTAGATAAAGAAAATTCCTCAAAAAAAAATTGATATTATAATTTTAATTATATAATTTTATTATTTAAAACATACACAGCATTTTGTGTAATTTATTTGCCTTTGCAGTTGAAAGTAGCGTGAAAAAATTATGTTTGAAATTCAGTTACAGGCTCACAGGGTTTTCAGTGTTTCAATCATATAAGCTACAGTGAGCTGGTGTGGACATTTGTGATTCTGGGGTGCTATAATTAAAAAAAAAAATTCACATCTTTCTACTCTGCTAGATCAGCTCTAAGCTTTAAGCACTTTGCAGTTTAGCAATTATTGACTGTTTGAAGAGTAAATGATAACTTTCGATTATTGTAATTATTGACTCTTTTGAGGAGCAAATGATAAACCTTTGAGTAATGTTGTGCAAATGCATAGGTAAAGTAACCTTGTTACATTATGCTGTCCTTATTCTAGGAGAATGTTATCTCCTTGCAAAAACTGGTGGTTCACCAGTTTAACTGTTGACAAATGTACTAATTGTAAGTCACTTTGGATAAAAGAGTCTGCTAAATGCTGTAATGTAATTAATAATTAATCAAGGAGTGTACCTTTAAGATACAAAATATGGGGGCAGGATAGTCTAGTGGTCTAGGTGTTGTACTCCCAGCCGTAAGGTCGTGGGTTCAAGCCCCACAGTTGGCTTACCTGTAAGCATCCTTGAGCAAGATGCCTAACCTCTACCTGCTCCATGTAATAGAACAATGTAATTGTAAGTTGCTCTGGATAAAAGCGTCTGCTAAATGCTGTAACTGTAACAAATCAATAAGTAACATGGACAGTGACATTTTTTTCACTGTTCATGGCACAAACTGAATGGAACAGAAGGCTTTAAATATCGAGTTCACTTTGAATGACAGGGAGTTTCCCCAAATGTGATGGGACAAAGCTTCAGTCTGCTTTGAACATGCTGTGTAAACACAGGCACAATGGCCGAGCGAGGGAGTCGTACCCCTCAGAGGCCTCTGTCTCTGCTATGTGGGACACCAAGGTATGATTTCAGACTTCTAAGGTGACAGGGTGGGACCTTAGGAAGAGCATTAAGTTTCTAATGTATATATTGATATAAAATAGCACTGTAGCACAATAGTTCTAAAACGCTTTCACACGGCATGCGAACATTTGACTGAATATGTTCCTTACCTTGGCAGAAGTACATACAGTACACTGACAGTTACTCCTACTTACACTTATTACAGTAGCTTCTTTAGTCAAGCATGGGAATTTTTTGGCACTCTCCATTGTCTTCCTTTCATTTCCAAATCTGAGCCTCAGAAACATACTTGCAACTTAAATATGAAGCAGGTAGAAACAATAGCCTAAAAGGAGTATGTGGTCATTGATATAAATGTTAAGAGTGCTCATTATACATTATTAGAATTGTTCCTACTGGCAGATGAATGCACTAGCTAGACAAAATAATCATTCCTTTTTAGAAATGAATGTAAACACAACAGAACAATATGTTCAGAACAATATGACCACTGACTCCAATTTTTGCTAGTATTTCATGTTCATGTTCAAGCAAATGGAAGTGAATTGGGGATAAATTTGTTCTCCATACAGTGACTAAGAACGCTACTGGTGAAAGAGAGTATATATTAAGATAAGGAACATATCCAGTCAAATGTTCTACAAATCGTCCTTATTGCTTTAAGCAAGGCAGCAAACCTCTAACAATTCCGGAATTGTTGAAGAATAAGCAAGACAGGGAACAGATATCCAAAATTAAGGATATAATTCAATTCTTGATTCATTATTAATGTTTTAAACCGATTTAAAATGTCCTTAAATTTCTTTCAAATCCCTGTGATAAAATAGCCTACAACTTCTGCACCTGTAGATGTTGCTGTAGTAAGCTAGTTGCCTTCCGGCAATATTTCCAAAGCGAGCAAGGTGGAAAAATATTAGAGCAGCGCCTTCATCTTTCAAAGTCGACATTTGGGTGCATTTTGTATTTAAAAACAAAACAGGGAATAATGATTTAGATAAAACAAATGTCATTTGCAAGCTTTGTTAAACTACAATAAAATATAGCTACTAATACTTTATATGCACTTTATTTTGATGATGTTATGGCATCTAAATTTCAGTTCAATATTATAATTCAATATAATGTGATGCACATATTAGACTACCCAGATGGTAGACATCAAGTTGTATTTTCAGCTCTATTTTTACATTTTAAGTAAATTATTGTATTGCAATGTACCGTAAAATATATAAAATAGGATAGTCTAGTGGTCTAGGTGTTGGACTCCCAGCCAGAAGGTCGTGAGTTCAAGCCCAGAGTTAGCCTACCTGTAAGCATACTTGAGCAAGATGCGTAACCCCTACCTGCTCCATGTAATAGCAGCAAGATGCTTTGGATAAAAGAGTCTGCTAAATGACCTACTTGTAATTGTACTCAGCCCTAGTCAAGTGTAGAGTAGTATAAAACTATTATATAGCTAGAATTAAAATGTGCATCTGTGTAGCAGTAATACCTGAACAGGCATTCTCTACCCATAATGATGGGTTGCCACAGTAATGCTCCAGGTATAAAGTATAGACAATTATCAAAGTCCCCATGACAGTAAAGGTTGTTTTCTCTGTTTAAGATTTTAAATACAGTGCTACCAAGGTGTGTGCTGTCTGAATGGTGTTCTGTATGCACCGATTTAAGATGTAAAACCTGTAGAACTATTACATGTAAAAGAGATAGAATACAAAGTTGTGCACAGCTACAGTTTGGAGGTTTTTATGTTGACAAATCACTTTAAGAACTAATATCTACTGTAAAGTATTTTTCTTTACAAAGAAGGAAAACAACATTGTGAAAAGAAAATGGTTAAGATATTTTCTTAACATCTATATTCTCACCATCACTATCACACTAAAATTAATTAGTTGTTTTTAAAACGGACAAATTTTGTAAAGCCCTTTGACTTTCAGCAGACGTTGAATCATTTTTTAGCTGCAGTTGCAGAAATTACTTTAGGTATAGCTTTGTCAATGGTGTCAAGACAAAAAGCCTTAGTAAGAATTACCTTAGTAACTCTTTTTAATCTGCTGTTGGCTTCACTGGGGCTTGGCAAGGTCAATTCAATACTAATAGCAATTAACATTTATATTTTCAGTTAAAATGTTAGCTGCTGCAGCTTTAACTAAAGAATGTATATCTGACATTTAAATACCAGATAGTAGACATATATTCAAGTACTACATTGGGGAAAAAAGTGAATGGCTATGAATATTCAATTGCATACGCATGTGTACCGTGGGCCTAAAGCAGCTAGGTAAAAATACAATCCATTTGAAAGGGTGTCTGCCAATGTCCAGAGAGTCGTTGCACGGTTGAAAGCCTGTTTGGGAAATTACCGATGATGACTCACTTGCCTGGTGAATAGAGCAGAGGCACTGAAAACCCACGAAGAGATGGTGGGGGCGCAAGTGGAGAGTATGGACAATATGTAGAGGCTGTAGAGAGCTGCCGTGGTCTAAAAATAATCCAACAGAAACAGTACCTTAGAATGGCATCACTCCACATCCTAGGCCCACTGTGTGGGTGCATGTCTGTTGTACATATTCTGTATGTAGGTGTGTGTTTGCGTGCGTGCATGTGCACGGACAGCGTGCCAGCTGAGGCAGGTAACAAGATCTGGAATAGAGCGACCCCAGGATGCTCAGCTGCCCAGATGGCCTTTAGAAAAATCAAACAGATAAGGTGAGTGGAATTGACGTCCCGTTCCTTACCGAGGACAAAAGAGTCGCTCGAGGCTGCAAGATTATCCGGTCGGGGTGTGAAGAGAAATAGAGAGAATAGGAGGAGAGATGTGCGCATATATGTTGGTGGTGAAATGTTGGGGCTCAGTAAATACAAACCTGAGGGCTCTGTTTATAGAATGTCTTACCGCTTTTTGTGTTTGGGGGTTTCACTCAATATTTTGTTTTGTTGAGTAAACCTGTTACAGATGTCTACAGCAATGATACTCTGGGCCATAAGCCCTTCTATTTTTCAATCTACATCAATGCATTGCTGTCAATTTGCCAAGTTGTTAACTATATTCACCAGTTCCAATTACAGGATTTACAATGAACCACTGGAATTAATGTTTTCCCTTCCAATGCCTTGAGGGGGCTGCACGCCCTGCTAAGAGAGCCTGCCACCCCTCTATGCATAACTGCATAGATATATAAAAAATATCAGTAACAGAAATAGACGTTAGAGAAAACACTATACTCTCGATTCACCATGGGTTACAGTAAGACAAAGCCTTAGCCTGTTATACGCGACAACTGTTAAAATTGATACTGTCACATAAATAATCAAGCCAATTCAGAAAAGAAAGAACTTTTCCAACCATCTCATCAAAATAATCAAAAAAAAAAGCTACACACGTGCTAGGGCTTATTATCCTATGACTCAAGATATTCTACACACACTGCCCACACACCAGTTTAGCATACTGTACCCAATGTAATGTAATCAGGGCCCTCAACAAGTGAGTTAAAAATCAGTTAATTAGCCAGGCCAGGCTGTATGAAGCAGCGGTTCTCACTGAAGGAGCTGGGGCCCCATGGACCCTTGGTATGCCAGACGGTTTTCAGGGGGCCAGAAAATTATGTTATAGGCCTAATCTTATTTATGTTTAAATCCTAGTCTTGTTATAATTCATTTGGTGTTCATGGTTGTTTATATATGTTTTATGGAATTATGTTATGCTATTAGCATGGGCCCATTTGTCATAAAATGTTGAGGAGCATGGTTTCTAAAGTGTAGGAGAGCAGGTTCTTGTCACTCTCAAGATGTAGCTCTAAACCAGCCAACAACCACAAATTCTAGTATGGCTACATATCTTACAGCTAAATCTACCAGAGCAATAAGGGTTTGGTGCTTTTCCCAAGGGATGCTTTGTAAATCCCTGGACTGATTAGGAAACATAAACTGAATGAATAACACGCTTTAAAAAGCTGTTCCGTATTAGAAGCTATGTTAATGTACAGAATATCTCTGTATGAGTGTGAGGAAAGATTTTCTTTAAGACAAGTCAAAAAGGGCAAAAAAAAAAAAACCTACCCTGGCCTCTGAATGATTGTTTACCTCTCTTGAGCTCAGCACTCGTATTAGTGCGATTCATGGTGTTGGCCGGGCACTGGGAACCATAAACAGCACTGTTTCTGAGGCGGAGAGCAGTGGGCAGACCCCATTTGAATGTTATCTTTTCTTTTGCTGTCAGGGACAGTAGGAATGGGAGGTTGTTGTTTTGAGGATCTGAGTGACGGACTTGTTTATGGGCCAGCCCTTCACACTTCATAAAGCCCATAAAAAACATTTCAGAACCTCAGCTCAAATATCACTATGTGTTTGTGTGTGTGTCTATTTATAACGTGTGTGTCTGTGTTATTATGTAGTCTGTGTTCCAGCAAACACACGTTCACATTAACAAGGCAACAAAACATGGCTCTTGTGCTGCGTTCACTAGGAACCACAGGCAGTGTGTTGGTATAGCAACTTTGAAAAGTGGACAAATTTTCATATTTTTAACTATTGCAATTGGCAATTGCAATAGGCAAAGCAAATCAGATTTGATTAAACTTTTAGAAAGTTTAAACGGTACAACCAAAAGATTAAGTCATGTATGGTGTAAAAATATATATACATACAGGTAAAAAGTAAATATACACTGCTCAAAATAATTTAAGGAGCACTGAAATATATTAAAAGATCAAAATTCTTTACTGTACATTGTGTAATTTGTTTAGAACAAAATTATGTTACAACGGTCAATGGAAACCAAAATAATCAAACGATTGAATTGGAATCAGTGCCTTCATCATCCAGGAACTGCCTACACACTCTGGCCACATGAGGCCGGGCATTGTCCTGCACCAGGGGTAACCCAAGGCCCACTGCACCAACGTGAGGTCTGATGATGGGTCTGAGGATTTCATCCCCTGTACCTAACAGCATTTAGGGTACCGTTGGCAAGGGATATGCCTCCCTAGACCATCACTGACCCTCCACCAAACCGGTTAATGCTGGATGATGTTGCAGGCAGCATAACGTTCACCACGGCTTCTCCAGACTCTTTAACTTGTCACATGTTCTTAGTGTGAACCTGCTCTCATCTGCTGCTGGGTTGATGCCCTTCTACGGCCCTGTCCAGCTCTCCTCGTGTAACGGCCCGTCTCCTGGAATCTCCTCCATGCTCTTGAGACTGTACTGGGAGACACAGCAAACATTCTTGCGAGAGCACGTATGGATGTGCCATCCTGGAGGAGCTGGACTGCCCGTGCAACCTGAATGGGCTGCAGGTACCGCCTCATGCTACCAGTAGTGAGAAAGACACTAGCAAAACGCAAAACTAGAGAAGAATCAGTCAGGAAGGATAAGGAGAGGGCAGCAGTCTGTGGCCACCACCTGCAGAACCATTCCCTTTTTGGGGGTCGTCTTGCCTCTCCAGTGCCCCTGTTGTCACTTTCATGTGCACCAAAACAGGTGACATTGATTCACAATCACTTATGCTTCCTAACTGGACAGATTGATACCCCTGAAGTTGAATTGACTTGGTGTTATACTGTGATGATTACGTGTTCCCTTAATTTTTTGGAGCAGTATATATGTATTTAAAACTTGACCAAAATGTTAATGCTCGTCTTTGTGACATATTCGAAAATTTAAAAAATATGCTTTAGACTGCTAGGTAAACAGGCTATTAAGCCAGTTCAAGATGCATATTTGGTTTAAAATAAAACAAACATTCACCCTCACAAGACTACTGAGTAAACACACGGCCAATGGTTATCTAAACTTTCAATGACCCTGATAGAACAGAAACCACTATGGATTTGCCTATGCTGATGAAGAATTCATAGTTGCATCGACATCTATCCATCCACAGCCAATGCAGTAACATAAAAAAAACATAAAACCAACTTGCATTAGAAACATCTATATGATGCTGTTGGTTGATTTAATTTTCTCTCATGCAGTGAGCATGAGACTGACTGTATGACTGCTGCTGGTGTGACGTGAGCACAACCAGAGTCATTAGAATCTGCGAGCTGCATGGACTGGGTGGGATTAGATCAGTGGTTCTCAGATGGTCTAACCTCAGGACCCACATTTGTCCTGCGTCATTCAGTCACGACCCAAAAATTATTTCATTTCCGAACCATTATCAATTATTTTACAAAACAATTTGTGCAGTAATCCACAATGTCAATATGTATTGTTCAAAACACGTACGCACCATCATTATAAAAATAAAAGTTACGACTTTTTGACGGAGCTGAAGTACATGTCCTGTTTTTAAACTGTCCTCTGTAATATTTTTTGCCCAGGGATTGCAAATGTAAACTAGCTAATAGCTTACTGTGGTGCAAAGAATATCCTTGCTTTTATTCAGATTAAAGGGGAACTCTTTGATTTGTGGCTGGAATTACTTATGTGGTTGAAACCAGCATTACAAAAACATTGTTGTTTTGGTTTCACACAAATATGCTACCCATGCAGAGTTTCATACGCTACTCACATTGTTCTCTAACCCGGTGGGCAGTGTTTTGTTTCAAACAGCTGGGACAAAAATTTAAGGATCTGGGGGAGCTATAGTACAATGCAATTGAGGAGTGTACCTTTACTGTATTTATACATGGTCCCTGACATAATAAACCCAATAAAACAATACAAAACGTAATTTTGTGTCAGGCACTAACTGTCTTCCATACAGAGTTTCCTTGCAGCTGTGACTTTGGTTTGTTATTAACGCAGGTAACAATCTTCACCTCAAACACATCATCAAACTGTCTGAGCCTCTTTGATGTATCTATGACCTTTTCTAAATACTAAATATCTAAAAAGAACATGTACATTCACAGCATGCTTTCATATTTGTGTCTCATTACAGATTTTGACAACCCTGAAATCAGCCGTCTTGTTTCTATTCAGGCATTCATTTTCAGGCATTATGTCTGTCTTGCTTGACAGGCGCATATGCAAACATTTCAGGTGTTCCCAAGTAAAGTAAAGTGTTATAGTACTCATTATAAATTATTATATTTATATAGTATATAGTACTGATTATCTAATTTGGAAGAAAAAGCTACAGGTATATAGAAAATATGGTACGTATTTCGTCTATCACTGGACAGACCAAACAAACCAAGCCAACTGAAATTCCACACACTAAAAATAGCTCTTTCTCAGACTCACACGTTTCCAATTTTCCAAGGTTTTAAACATTTACACAATGTTACTCATATTAGGTATTGAGTACTTGAGTTACACCTTCATATGGGTTCATAACATTTAGACTCCAGCAATGACATATTCACAGTGGCTAGCATACGTTTGGATTGCGCTTCCTTGCGGTTTTATTACTTGACCTCCACCGATATAATGACTTCCTTAAACAGGGAATAGGGTCCAAAACGGATTGCCACTACAGAGAAGAAATCTCTTGATTTGTGGTAAGTCTAACATACATTCTGTGTTAACATGTTAAGTAGCTACAGGGGATAACGTACTGTACATACAGTATATGCATAGCACAGTGACAGAATCTTTTTCAAGTCCTGCTGTGGCCTATTTAGAAATGCTAATTACATTCCAACAATTACGTCTTGATTTAATTTGCCGGGAGTAAATGCATTCAAATTGTATTCATATACTGCAGCAAGCTACACACCCAAATTACAGTGTAAATGTGAACACATTATATGGTATAAGTAACAAAAAAATAAATTTCCAAATATTTCCGTGTACAATCAAGCTAACAAAAAAGTAAAACAAACAAACATACATACATACAGTACACATACACAAAAACACCAGCCAAACACCAGTCAAATCACTAGGAGAGAAAACGGGAGACTGGGGGCCTACCTGACTTGCCTACCCCTGCTCGTCCAAAGACGGCCAGTTTGACCTCTGAGCTTTTTGCCATGGCAGCAGTGGAAACCAGCACATCTGAGGATCAACGGTACATGCTTGGGTCCATACAGATCAAAACGGACTCTGTGAAGACACAAGCAAAAATATGCTCTGTAATGCAGTGTTCCCAACCAACAAAATGTTGGAACATTATGTATTATTTCCGATTTCTGAATCACAGTGATTCCAAGTGTTCCAAGTAATTTGCTCAAAAATTATCATGTAAATAAAAGACAATAGCTGAAATTGTCTGTATTGCAGATGCAGGAACAGGTCATATCAACAGAAAGCATACCCAATTTTACTGTAGGAAAAGTAACTCAACAATGAATTTTAGTGGATTAAAGTTGTTTTAGGAAATGCTTGCAGGGCGTCACAAACTGCCTCTCTGTGAAGTCGGAGCTAGCTTCGGCCCGTGTTCCCTATAGTTGGAATTCCAACATCGACTGGTGTTCCATTGTATTTCTCCTAGTTGGAGGTGGGATTTCCTACATTTTGGACTTGAATAGAACCAGAGACATTATAGAAGACACAGACCACCTAAAGAATCCTGAATAAACTATGGGAGAAGTCCGTAACGCCAAAGATTGCGTTTGCATGCACATATCCCCCCCCTCCCCCAAAAGAGCAAATTGTCTGCTTGATAACGGCAAACCGGGAAACCTATTAGCCAATCGTGTGGTTGCACTGACCTTGCACATGCTTAGTAGAAGTATAAGCCAGTGTCGGCTGCAATCAGTAGGGCATTGGCGACCTTGACCAGAGCAGTCTCACTGCTGTGTTGGGGCAGATTTAACATTTTTAAAGATTTGATTGTTATTCATTAAATGAATAATTTGAGTGGAGACAACTCTTTCTAAAATCTTTGATAAAAATGGCAGATTGGAGTTCTAAAATTACTTAAAACAGAGGGATTAAGACAGGACTTCTTTAAAAGGGGGTAAACTGTGGCATGTTTAAAATTGGAGGGGAAAACAACAGTAGACAGAGATAAGTTAATAATGGCCAAAAATCTGGTCCAACCGTCTGAAATGCATCTTTTAAAAACCAAATGGGAAGTCTAAAGGGCAGGTGGATGATTTTGAAAGTGCAACAGTGCGTTCCAGGCTTGGCAGAGATTTCATTGAAGTGGGTTTAATGTTGAAGGTGGGCAGGAGTCAACATCACGCTCAGTGTTAAAATGCTGCCGAATCTCTTATTTTATTATAAATCTATACATTTTATTATAAATGTAATTAAGAAATTCCTCACTCTCTCTGGAGTGGATTCAACTGGCTGGCTAGGCGGGAGACCAATGACAGAATTTAAAGTTTTAAAAAGGAATCTGGGATTGTGACCCTGTTTAGCGATCAGCGAAAAATCGGTGTTTCTTGCTATTTTTTTTTAGAGAAACAAGGAAGGCACTGTGTTTATCCTTTTTCCACTTTTACTCTGCCTTTCTGCATCGTTTCCTTAAGTTCCATAATTCTTCATTTAACCATGGCAGATAAGGTTTCAGCTTTTTAAATCTGACTGGAGCAACAGAATCTAGAATGTTTGTGCAAGAGCTGTTAAAAACACTGACAGGCTCTTCTACAGAGAGGCCATGTTGTTCACTGGTTTAAAAAAATCGATTTGAGGCAATAAAAGCTTGACAGAAGCAAGGAACAGACAGTGAGTTTATGGGGCGAGAATGAATCAGTGTGGTGGGTTTGGGGTCAGGAGAAAAGAAGAGCACTGCGTTGAGATCAGAGACGGCAAAATCAATCAAATTCACATCATCCACAGAGACCATGAGAGAGCACAAGATCAAGCGTGTGCCCCTAGTCATGGCTGGGCTGCTTCACATATTGAGTCAAATTAAAAGAATCTAAAAGTTTGATAAAATCCGTCATTTAGCCTGAAACCTTGTCTGAGATCACTGTATTCTGCCCACTGGCAAGTGTTTCTTAAACTTAACAAAAAGACAGTCCAGTCTGCTGTGTGTGAGCATTTTATTACAGAATTTACACGACATTTGACAAGTGTGCTTTAGTAACCTCCTCCAAGCTGGTATATTTTCAGAGTGCCTCACATGATATGACACACGTAAACTTCAGAACACTGCAAGCACAGCAAAGAAGGTTCCGGTGAGCACCTCGCCAAAAATCCTGACAACTTTGTGTGGGAGCATCTCTTCCCCAGGTTCCATGGGAACTCATTTGTTGCCAAATATGGCAACAACAACAACGAGTAGCTGGCCTGGAGAGCTGTGGGTTTATCCTGGAGAGGAGAGGCACAGTAGTGAGTGTCAAGGAGCCATGGCAAGCTCAGAGTGTTGGTAAACTCTAATGAAATGTTAGAAATCAAATGTCCTGTTCTGAAGGGCGAGTCTAAGAACAGTTCTCTGGTAAACTTACAGATGTGAAGCTGATGGGGTTCCTCAGCTGCACCCTAATGGAGCCAGTGGGTACTAAATGCAGGTGCAAATGGGCATGTTCTGCACAGGACTGGAGAGTTGCAAACTGCTTGTCTGGTCTCACAGAAATACGTGAGTATGGCAAACAGTAGCCTACTCGTCGTTGGCTAGAGCAATACGGCTAGCTACCAATGCGACTAGCGGCACATACCGCAGTACAGCCATTGCACTTTTGGCACCACCGGCACGAGTCGCACCGGTGATGCCACTGGCACTGCCAGTGAGTTTACATTTTGAGGCTCCAAACCAGTCTGCAGCACAGCACCGGCGCACCCTGTTGTGCGAGCTGTGTAACGGAGGAAGAACTTTCAAGCCCTTCTTTATAAAGAAACGTATTAACGTGTCCTTTACTGCTCTGTTCTAAAAAAGACAGACCCTTGATTGAGGGGTATGCAGCAAAATGCTGGGGGAGCTGACCAGTGTAGCCTTCTGGGCGCGGGGAAGCAGGATGTCAGGGGCACTGACCCGAAAAGCCTCCTGGGCGCGGGACCGGGGGGGGGGGGGGGGCTGACTGGCAGGCATAGTCCTCTGGTCACCGGCAGGCGGAGCTTGTTCTGCATGAGGTGGCGAGATGTTGAAAGCGCTAGCTGGCGTGTGGTCTTCTGGGCGCTCGCTTGCTCGGCGGGGGGCAGCAAGGCATCTCCCGTGAGGTGCTATGTACACCACATAGCACTCACCATCTGCTGCATCTGCCTCCATATGCAGGAAAGATAAACATAATAAGTGGAGTAATGGCAACCAAGTACAGAGTATTGTTGGAGTAGTATGACTCCCCTCTGGAATCAAGATTTCGCGCTTTCTGCAGAGTAGTTTCAGAGCCGTCGATGAAACAGGTGGTGTTGGGGAAATACTCTTTAAAGTAATGAGGCATTGTCTTCTGGATTGTCTCCCTCAGCAGCCAAGGAATGTAGATCCTCATGTGTTCTTCCATAGTGTCAGTCCAGTAGGAAATTATTCTACTCAATACCCCCTGCGATACAGAAAAGCTCTCAGCTAAGTCACACTGCAACAGATTCAGCTTCATCAACTTTTTATTGACATTTTGACACTGGGTTAAGCAGAGATACATGAATCAGTATTATAAATATAGAGAGAGTACAACAGCTAAAATAAAATAACACCTTAATGTATATATCCCATACAAAGGACAATAATGTAATATAAACAATAGACAATGGTTTATAAAATGCAATATATAGTATGTATGCAAAGATAAAACAATATGGTTGTTTAAATAAGATCCTTGATTAATTCCACAATACTTGTCTGTGGGAGTGTGGGCGTGGTTAGCTCTGATGCGTGTGGGAGGGAATGTGTGGAGGTGTGGTTCACGGGGCTGAGAGGCAGGTGAGGGCAATTGTTA
>JAOEHI010054111.1:0-14399 GCA_025447815.1 Percopsis transmontana | reverse complement strand
TTAGTTTTTATTTAGTTTTTGTCTGTGAAAAAGGTTCGTTGACGAATATTTTTCGTTATAGTCTTAATCAACGAAATGAACACTGTGTTAAATAAAGTTAAATAAAGAAAGTGCTCTGAGACCAGCACACCACTAGTGGTATGACATACATTATTTTTACTTTAGCTCTTCAAATACATTTCTTATGTGCATTAGAGGGGAAGAAAGTGGTGTGTTAATGTCTGGGACTCTATTTACTATAGACTACTTAAAAAAAAAAAAAACATCAGTTGGAGTTATATCTTTCTGTCTGTTTTCTGACAAGGTGACAATCTTCATTTATGCTAAAATATTACATTAAGGCTCACTTATTTAATTCAATAATTATCTCGTACATTTAACTAGCATTGAAAAAGCATAGACACCTTAAATCTAAAATTAAGAGATAGAAGCTCTCCTACTTGTCTCACAAATTAAGGTGGATTTATGGTGTTGGCTTTTTGTTCTTTTTAAAGTTCCCCTTAATATGAATATGAGTACATTTGGCATATGTTTTTGGGGAAAATTAATATACATTTGACATTTTAAAGATATTGTGTTTGTTTTGTCATGAATAGTCGTGAGCTTTACTGTCCTGCTAAACAATTGGGCTTGGTTCACGTGAGAATTTGTGACAAGGGGGAAAAAAACCTGCTAGATATCAATGATCAGTATGTATGTATTTCAATACATGTGTTGCCGGATGACAAGGAAAACCATGCCATTCATGAAAATCCTGCCATTAGTTGACTCAAACGGATTGTTTTCCTGGGAGACATACAATGCAAACCAGAGCTTTAGTTCCAACCAGAGCTTTAGTTCTCTGTCATTTTTCCTCTGTTTGCATGGCAGATGAGTGCTTAGACTGTCCTAAGTTTGTTTATTATATTACAACTTCTGGCGAGTGTCCCTGCTCAAATCCATTCCACTAAGGAGCCCCTTAAAAGTTTCTTGGCACTGTTCAGAGCATGCAATCCATGGTTGTTTAAATACGCAGACCTGACAATTTTTTGCCTCTCTTCTTACAATATTAATTGTAGCGCTGCATTGGATAATGTTGGTGGCACCGCTGTAGTTTATTTGCTGTACAGTAGTTGTAAAAATTATTTGAGGTTTAGCTTGTGGCACTGTACCTCCTTCTTTCCTGCAAGTTTACTATCTGTAGGACAATAAATGTTGTATCAGCACTTCAAGGGATCTAATATTATGTCTTGGTATTCACTTCAGATCTTAATTGTCTCTGTTTTTTCCCCCACAGGCGGAATTCTCAGAGATCAACCTGGCCTCGTACGTGAACACAGGATGCATGGTAGACATGCAGGTTGCCAAAGGTGGCACTAAAGTAGTCAGGTAAGGCGCTGGAGTTATCTACAGAGAGCTTTGCCTCTTATCACTGAGCTTTGACGTATTTGGCCACTGAGCGCACACAAAGACTCATGTTATTCCCTCTGAATGGCCGGCGAGCACTACGGTACACTTGGAACATGGCTTTCTCTCCAACAGATCAAGTTCATAAAAGGAATATGCTGGTGGGGAGGCTATAAATATGACTGCTATTATTGTCAGACTCCCCCATATTCAAGCTATAGCATGCAATTTCTCCAGCCATGCAACGCTAAGCTGCAGTGACTATGAGTAGTGATGAACAGAGAACAAGGAAGGGCCTCTCACCATGCACTGAGGAGGTTGAGATGGTATTGTTCCTCCACCTGTCATGGCCCTGGAACAACATCCTCCATTAGAACAACAAATAATCTGTGCCACTGGGCAAGTAATTTGGAAATAGAACCAATAAAGTTTATACTGTACATCTCCAGTTATAGAATCTTAGAGCAGCTCAGTTATACAGGTGTCACTGATGTTCCTGTGGCCTAAAGGTATACCTAATATTTTCTAACCCATCTAGCCTAACCGTGTTCCCCGTCTACCTTATGGGTTTATGGTGCTAGCAGTCACTTATAGTGTTGCACGGTATACCGATACTAGAAAGGTATGAAGATACCCTGTTGTTAAAATGTTACGATACCCCATTTTATTGGTATCGGTACTTTAAGAATGGCTGTGTTTTAATAAGAGTCCTATTTCCTGTGTGTGTGTATGAGCAGCGCTCTGCTTCCACTCTCTGCAGGCGTGCCTGCTGTGCCTCCCTGTGAGTGTGTCGTTTCTTTCTCTCATGCACGCTGCAGCTTTGATATGCTGGGACAAAACAAAAGGCATTTAGCAAGAAGCGAAATATGGAAATTTCTCTTACATCGTCGACAGTGAGGGCAAGCCTACAGAAACCACGAGGCCATCTGTAAAAACATAATTACGTCATGGCCAAGCCCCTGACCTCCAATATAAGTCAAACAAGTGATTTAAACTTTTTTAAACATCGGAGTTTAACGAGGCATTTAGGGTAAATCATAACTGTCTAATTTGACACATACATTACTTGGTATCAGTATCGAAATCCAAATGTTGATATCGTGACAACACTAGTCTGTTATGAGTTATAACTTCATTATGTGTACAATAAGCAACATCAATACACTCAAATAGGGAAGTGTGTACAACTTCTGTGCCAATTTCCTGTGACGTAAAAGCCCCCATAATGGGCCCCTAACCTATGATTGGTCGATAAGATCAGCTAATTCAGTGCATACTGCCTGTTGTCTGCGCATTTCATAACCAATTTAGAATATCAGCTAATCTCAGTGTTGGCTTTGGCAAGGTCTACATCCACATAATCACATAAAACAACCTTCCTATCAGTGTTGGAAGTCATATTCGTACGGGAAATTGCCCGGCTACGCAGCGCAGTTTGAAATCAAGCAAAAATAATTGCTATTGCTAATCATTTCTATTGCTAATAGTTGAGTATGGATGGCTAACCCAATAATAGCCACGCACACAATACACTGCAGTCTACAATGACACTGACCTTATCGTGTGGGTTAAATATTTCTGGCGATATCGCTGTTGCGATGGTGTTGGCAAAGTGAATGCAGATGGTGTGACCTCTGTAGTAATCCAGTGCACCTAAAGCAGAGATTGTAACATTTACTGCCTTGATGTTACAAGCTATTTGATTGGTAAAACCAGTACTGGCCTGGAACAAGTGGTGTCCCCCTGGAAAATTAATTTCCAATTAATTGTACGTAAAACATTAAACCGATCCTTACAAGTAAAGTGTGTGTGTGTGTGAGAAGCAGCCAAAGCTTCCCATATAAGGTGGTTCATACTGTATCGTCTGTCAATATATCAATATTGTGACATACTGTATCGACCATTCCTCTCTAGTGATACAGTATTGTTATTTCACTGGAAATATAAATAAGTTTAAAAAATATATTAAATTAAAATGCTATTACTTCACAAATCATGTTAATGGCACCAGTGAACTCACAACTGGGTTATAGTGTCAAAGTTTAGCCACCAAGACGAGGATGGATTAAGATCCATGGTAAAATAGTTGCAGCCACTAATAGCCACCAAGCCTAGTGCAATAAACTAAAATGTATTTATGTATGTGAATCTACATTGCTTTATAGAGCCCTTACAGCCAATTGCTTAACGTAATACAGGCCTGGATTAAGGACGATTATACCAGACAAGTATGATTACCTACAAAGATTTGTAGGTTAATAGGTTGATAGTAATTATAATTATTAGGCATGGGTGTGTACAATTGTGTTTTTTTTTTTATGAAGATGTTTCAAGTATTTAATATAAGTCTACTGATGAACTCATTGTGATTGGTTTTGGATAGAAGTGTCTGTAAACTTAAATGCAAAAGCCTCTCTGGGTCCCCCTATCCATTGCCATGACTGTATAACACGTCCATTTAGCACTGCAAGTTGCGACGACGTGTCTGTGTCCCTTTGAGACCAAGACTATGTGTACAAAGCATCATCCATGGATCATGGACATCTAATATCCATATATCTGAGGAATGTTTCGAGAGCTATCACAGAGTGTGTTCTTCAGGTCTGTCATGGAAGGATGTAACCCTGTCACGCCTGACTGCAGATCAGTGCAGTGTCCCCTTCGTTCCCCCCTGAATTCCTTCCCAACTTGCGGGCCCACCGATAGAACAAGGAGATTACATTAGAAGATCCTTGTCTGATTCTTGTGTTTTTTTCACTTTCTCTCTCTCATTCTATTTAATTTTCCATCCTGTAAAGTAGAGGTCTCAGCCAGACAAAACTCCCCTGACCCACAAATCCCTAGGGGCCCAAAAACAATACTGTTCTCTGATTTCCTGCGGTAATGATTTAGAGACCACACAGAATCATCTTTTAGGCACTTGCACACACACGCACACACACATACACTAAACCTAACTCACTCTTTCAAGCCCTACTTTAATCGTTTATTGTCCCAGAATGCTTTGTCCAGCTTCAACACATCCTACTTTGGACAGGTTAATATTGTTACAGGTAAATCCAGCTCACAGTAGAGATTCAGACAGCCTCAGGAAGATGGTGGTTTTCACACCTTGATTTAATGAAAGGATAGACTGGTACTGAGGTCTGTTTCCCAGAGCGCTTTTATGTAATGAATATGAATGGCCCTGCTAATTCTAAAATCAAACGGCACCCTCTATAGGTTGAACCCAGATTATTGTCTACAAAATACAAAGTGATGTCACTTGCCATACAAACAATAGCAAATTACATCACTTTATATCAGTTTGAGCCAATCAGATAAGCATTGGGTAGACATTTTGTCTTGTTTGGGATTTTATTGGACGTTTACTTCAAATTTGGCTGCAATCCTGTATTTATGGGTAGAGTCATTGCATTGTTGTTGTGCTTTATTTATTCTCATGTGTTCCTCTGGTATGGATGTGAATTAGTCGGGAGTTGGCCCAGACAGCAGTCCTCCCTGGCAGACCTGACCGGGACACCGCCCAGGATCTGGACGAGCTGCCAGGTCTCTTGCGGCACCCGGCCCTGGAGCTACGACCATGACCACTGTAGGCCTACTGATTGTAGACCTCAAGAGCACAGCACCACGCTATCCCACATTCCCCATTTCCACGCTCATTCTCTGTAGTTCTCTTATAAACAGGAGAGGGAGAATCGTTCTACTAACAATAAATTTGCTACCCTATTCTAAAGCCAACCAGGTACAATGTTACATTGTCTGTCGAATGCTGAGCAGAACCCAGCAATATTCTATTTGACATTTGCGGAATTCCCAGTCAGGTCTACCCTGATTATCCTTATCAGTGGGAGACAGGCTGACTGCTGGACGATAACGCAACAGCCGGCCTTTTCAGTTTGGCATGGGTTCATTATGAGGACAAATGTGCCTGGTAATTCAAACATCCCCAGGGAGCCAATTAGGAAGTTTAAAGATCTTACGAGATAAACACTCTTAAGGAACAAAAGTGCACGTATTGTGGTGCATTTGAATGCCTCTTGGAATGCTGAAACATCTCATGTAAAACATACTGTTGATTGTCCTATAGTCTCTCTTTTGCATTTAAAGCATATTGTAGGTTTACTTTTTTTTGTATTGAGCAATCAGTTTACTGACACTTCTCACTGCACTCACTGGAATGTAGTTCATTGGACAAGGGTTTTAAACCTTCAATAACCCAGAAAAATCTCTTCATTAGATAATAACAAATAGAATTCTAGCATTAGCTACAAAAGATTACTTCCTGTGTAGAACTTCCTGTTTCCAGGATGGATGTAGGCCTAGCTATGGAATAAAACCTTGTAGAAAACATAATTTTATGACTATTTATTTTCAGTAAAACATATAAAGACATTTTTGAATAGACTGAGTTTTAGTGCTGGGAAGTCCAGTTGATTTTGTTGATTTGTTAATTTCGAGTCAGTATACCTCTAGATCAGTGGTTCTTAACCTGGGTTCGATCGAACCCCAGGGGTTCGGTGAGTCAGTCTTAGGGGTTTGGCGGAGGATAAGACACACCCGACTCATATGATTTGTGATGACACGCCCCCCTTCGGTGTGTTCGGTCAATGCGCATATGAAACTGGTGGGATTCAGTACATCCACCAAGGTTAAGAACCACTGCTCTAGATGTATTGAGTTTTGTTCTTGAGTTTTCAGTTCCGTAAGTTTTTGTATTAGGAAACAGCCAGTTGTTGAGTTGGGGCAGGGTAAAATATACTGTGAGTAGATCACTGCACAATTAATATCTGTATTGGGTCACCAGTAGAGATGGCAGATTCGAGTATTTTTAAAGATTCAAATCCTTTCTCTTCAATGAAAAGATTTGTTCAAAAGACTTCAGAAGTCGAAGAAGTCGTTCAGTGACATTTCCGGTTTCCCATAACGTCACAAGTCACTCATGACCAAGATGCCCCGTTCTCGTTCAATGAATGAGTCACTCTTTCATTGAACTATACAGTACATATATTCGACGTTCAGACTTGAAACAGCATTCGGTCAGCGTTATGGTCGGTCAGTTCTTCCAACCAATGACATGGCCCTAAATATGTCCACAGCCCGCCTTCAAAAGGATATTTGCTCATGCTAGAAACAGAAACAGTATTTTAAAACGAGGAAAGCCATAGCTGACATAATGCAGTCATTAACAAGCAAGAGATATTTAAATTCAATTCAGTGCAGGGCTATGAACAACTCACTTAAAAGAATCGTTCCTTTTCAACTAATCAATCATGACCGAAACATCTCTAATCCCCAGTGTCCTTCTCCAACTAAGAGGAGGACACCACAGTACATACCATTGGAGACTCAGTACTAATCAAACTCGAGAATGATTCATTCAAAATAATTAGTTTGTTCTTTCTTGAACAGCATTAGTGATATTCCCCTTTTATAGAAAAGAAGATTTAAGTCAAATTTACAGATTTCCGGTAGACGGCTACAAATTGCGGTGAAGACTTTGCTGACGTAGGCTTAAACTTTTCCACATGTATTATCTACCCACAGGGGAAGAAGATTGATGATCTAATTTTTCCCTATAACCACCTGCCTATTAGTTTAAATCTAGAACCATCACTCACTCACTCTGAGATCAGTCTCTGTTATCAATGTTTATTGCACCACTGATGAACCATTGAAAGGGCACATTAGCATATTGCAGGGAACCACTGTTCCCTGCAATATGCTGGGTGACTGTTGGGTGGGAGTGATTTTGATCATAAGCCATAAACGTGCTGCTTTAGGGTAACACATGACCAACTGAGATGTACACTCAGGCGATATAATTCTGTATAAAGAGACCAAAAATGTGAGAAGGTGGGATTACTACACTAATACCCCATTGGTGTAGGGCGGTGAACATTATTCCACTGATTGCAATGTGTTCTACAATCAGCCTTGACCTGAATAATGAGGAAATTTAAAAGTTTACTTACTTTTTTATTTATTTGTTTTTATTTATTTGTTGTTTTTAATATGCTTTATTAACCTGGGCACTCTGAAAGTCAGTTAGTTAAATAAGAATACATTATTCTCTTGTCCACCATTTGGAAAGTTACACCAATGTTAAGCTCCATTACAAATGTGTTGGAACAGATGTGAGGGTAATGGGGATTATATTTGGATTGCTGTAATATTTTCCAGTTTATTTTCTGGATGGCCATCACTTTATAACGCATTTTAGCATACATTCTGGTGATATCTCTTAGAAGAAAACAAATTGTTAAATATCCTAACCAAATTGTTTAATAAGCTCCTAATTAATTTGGTAACAAATATGCAGATTTCTGTATTTTATTTTTGTTAGCCAGAAAGCACTTAAGCCTGGACTGGTTCTGAATCCTCAATAAACAACTTCATATAAATAGCAGAGACCTTGGTCTGGTGCCACTATGGTTGCATAGCACACAGCAGCCTCAGAAAACAGCAGCTGTAGTCAATCTGTCGCCGTGACCAGCTCAGTTCTCAAAGATGCAGTGAGTCGTGTCTGTGTTGTCTTACATAAGCAGCTCTGCAATACCCAGGAGTCTGTTGTGTAGTTTCTGCTAGCCTTATTAGCATGTGTGCACCTGTCTGCCACTGTGTGTGTCTGTGTTTATGTGAGCATGTGATTCAACTATCCCAATACTCTGCAAACTATCAACAGCTCAGACCCTTAAAGCAATGAATAAAATAAGGGGCAACTCACAAGATACAGGTGCTATATATGACAGCAATCTGTAACTTGTACTATAGGATACATATATTAGGGCTGCACAACATGACCATTAAGCAATGTCATTATATTTTGACACCCGCATCTGCACTAAGATGTGGTCTGAGCAGGTGGAGACGCTAGTGCAATATTTGGTTTTATTTGACACCAAACTAGTGCTGCGCCACCTGAATTTGACACACCATCTAGTGTGCCCCAATGCCCATTTTGGCACCAGTGATGTCATGGTGTGCCAGGAAATTAGCAAAGTCACCCAAACTACCTTACGCCCAACAAAATTGCGTCTGGAAACTAGAGCTCCACTAGAGCTTAGCGCAGCCGCAGGCATTGTGTGGCAGTTTCCGGGCTTTAGGCAATGGTGCACTAAGCACAAACCTATTCAAAATCACACATGCCACTTTTGTTTATGTTATGTGGGCCTATTTCGTGAATCATGGTGGTTTATTAGAGGTGCCATATTTGCGCACTTGGCAACTGTGCACCTCCAGAACAAGGACATCAGTTTTGACAGTTTCCTCCGGGAGAAGCTTTTCTGCCGGTCTGGACTTTCGCTGTCTATTATGAAATTGGCAGTGCGCTGAGACAGAGAGCACGCTTGTAATGACCGGGGCGCATGCTCACGAAAGCCCGGCTGTCTCCCCACCTCCCCGGCTGTCTCCCCACCTCCCCGGCTGTCTCCCCACCTCCCCGGCTGTCTCCCCACCCCTTACGCTGCCCCAAGCCATGAAGGCTGCGCCGGTCAGCCCCTTGGGAGCCTTCCAGCCGGGCCATGCCGTGATGGGCCCACACTCCCCCAGTTCAGCTGCCCCACACCAGGAAGGGTTTGCCCGGACAGCGTCACAGGAGTTTCGTTGGCCCACACCAGGACAGCGTTGCTGGACAACGCCCAGGCGGCTCTGCAGCCCCATGCCAGGTGGAGTCGTCAGTCTGCGCCCTGGTAGTTTCGCCATTCAGCGCCATCCTGGCCCTTCTGCTTAGCGTCCCTGAGGTGTCGCCTCTGGGGAATGCCGGTGTCCAGCGAAGCCAACCAATCCTGGGGGTCCCGCACCAGGTCGGTCCCGCGGGACAGTGCTAAGGGGTTCTGTCAGCCTCGTCGGGCACCTGGAGGCTTCTGCCATCTTCGCCTCTCCCTGGTCAGGGCACTCGGGGGGGCTCGTCGCCTGCGCTGGGGCCTGGCCTGGACGTCAGTTGGTCCAAGTCGCAGCCACCACCACCAGCCTGAGGGTCTCTGTCCGCTTCACCGTCCGTCCGTGGGGTCAAGCTTTTGCGGTCAGTTGTCTGGGAGCCCTCGCCGCCGGAGCCAGGTCCGGTCACTAGAGGAACCACAGTGCTGCCGCTTGCCTCTGATCCGTCCACCTGAGGCGTTGGGTCTGCGTCGCCGGTCGCCTGGGAGTCCTCTCTGTCTGAGCCAGTCCCTGGAACCACACCCAACTTCCTTACAGTGCTGCTGTTAAAGTGATTGAGAGGAGCTGATTTGATTGGCCGTAATTGAATTTATTAATTCTAATCCAACGCTATTACAACTGCGCCGCATTGCGCCTGATTACCGCCACCACATGTCCCGAAATTAGCCAAAAAGTATTAGCCACACCTTAGATTGAATTGCACCATGCACCTTCACCGTGAAACTAGGGCCCAAGTACTTTTATGTTTTATCAACCTATACCATACTAATGAATTGGTTTTGTTTAAAACATCTATGGTCTGCTAGTAGTTATTGTCATACATACAAATGTCAATATCGATTTCTTTTTTTGCAGTGTCATTGCAAACTGTCACAACTGTCTCTGCCTCCTCCCACGGTTGCAGAGCACAGCTTTGCCCACAGGTGTGGGCAGTTGTTTGGGGACTATTTAAGTTTCACCAGCAGTGCTTAGCACTGTCAGTCATTGTGGTTATGTTTGATGTGTTTATATGTACGCTGTGTTTTTCGGTTCGCTATTAAAAATAAGCTTTGAGCGTTTATTTGCTTCCACGACTTCCTGTCTTCTCCTCTGGCTCGTGTTTACTCTCGCACCACCTGAACACTCCGTTACAGCAAACAATACTGACCACCCCTACCTTGGATTCAATTGAAAAATTATTATTTTCTAAATAAATATGGAAAAAATAATCATGAGCTTTAGTTGCAGCAAATGGCACAGAGATTATCGCAACTCGATTCTGCCGAAGCTCACATTCGCAGTATAATGTGATATATTACATTATACTGCTATATTACATTATATACTAAATATTGCTTAGTCTACCATGAAAGCCAGCAACAACAGACCGTGCTGTTATCCCTCATCTGAGATTATTCATTTCTGTATCCATCTTTGTGCAGGTCCTTCAAGCCAGACTTTGTCCTGATTCGGCAGCATGCTTACAGCATGGCCACGGGGGAGGACTTTAGAAGCCTTGTAATTGGCCTGCAGTTTGGAGGCGTGCCCAGCATCAACTCTCTCCTGTCCATCTACAACTTTTGCAGCAAACCTTGGGTGGTAGGTCTGGAACTCACTTCTCCTCAGCTGCTTTTATATTATTTTATTTGGGCCATTAAACAGAGCAATAACACCTGTTATTATCAACCCTGGGTTTAACAGCACCAAGGTGCTAAGTTGTGCCTTCAGGTCACATTTCCGGTACCTTCTAAGAAGCCAGACAAAACATGCTGTTGAGTTAGACAAAATATCCCACACAAATTGCATCCAACGCTATCTTCAAGACCGGGACAAGGTCACAGACTAATCAGTGTTTGATATGCCTGTATTGGACAGATCTTGTGCAGTTCCGTGAGGGCAGGTGTAAGTTTTAAGGTACACCTTGATTTGTGACTGGAATTCCCCTTGTGGTTGAAACCAGCACTCCAAAAAAGTTTGTGGCCCACACTTCTCTCTACTCCTCCCCCTACAGAGCTCCTAGGCTCACACCACTTTCTCCCCTTACAGCCAAGTATACTTTCATGTAGTTGTTTCACACAGATTGGGAAGTCGGCAGAAATATAGGCTTCTAGGGATGCGAAAAAGCCTTCAGTGTACTTTTAATAATAATACTGATATTATCTACATACTTCAGCCAGACACTCTGACCCAGTACATAAGCAGCCTAATGTAATGACTTCTCACAATTAATTTTTTCTCTGCTTACAGTTTTCTCACATGATTAAGTTATACCACTCCCTCGGCCCAGAGAAGTTCCCTCTGAATGAACAAACGTTCTATCCCAACCACACACAGATGGTAAGTGTTTCTCAAAATGGTTCTTGCTCAAGGACAAACACACACACACAGAGAAAATATACAGCACAAACTTACGCTGCCTTTTTCATTAAAACTTTATTATAAAAATATAAAACACAGAAATTAAGTCAAACATTTCAGTAACACCCACAAGGAAACATTCTCTCCCTCTCCCGTATAGGAATCCGTGTATACACACAGACTGTACACGGCCACTGACATCTTCCTTTTCTTCTTTTTAATTGATTGTTTTCTGTGTTTACACGACGGAATATGTACACAAACATGAATAGCAAAAAAGTGAAATAGAATGCCACAGCTGGAGACACCCATGTCACAGAATGTAGGACATCCACGTGGTGGATTTTGCAAAATAAGATCCATTGTAAGCATTCATTAAAGCTACAATATGCAAGTTCTGTAACTCCACCCAGCCACCCTACATGCCCTCTCATTGATTTTCATCTAGAAGGCACAGCCCTTCTTTTGAGCTTTTGTGATTGGTTAGAAGGGGGAGCCTCAGTAATAAACTTGACAATGGAATATCTGCTGTCAATAAGACTTACTCACAGTCAGTGTTCCATGTCAATATGTGTTTTGGAACAGTTTGTTTGGTACAAAATGGTTGCACAATGTAGCTTTAAATTTAGGAAATATCACCTGTACAGATGTACTGGTTTGTGAAACTTAAAGGTTTTGTCTCAACCTAAGCCAGGGCCTGGAGGAAATGTTAGCTTCTAGTAGTCTTACTAGATAGTTAACTACCTTCCCCCACCTTCAAGCAAACACTCTCCACTGTTGTACACTGTATAATTTTCTGCTTTGAATACTGTTAGATGACAAATTCCATGCCTTTTTCATTCATTTCTGTCAACAATTTACCATTTTGTAAGGATGTTTGTGTGTTTCATAGGAATGGATTGAAGATACTGCACTGAATGAGAAAAGTCCCCTAGATGGAAACAATAGAAAGAATTGCGAAAATAATGTGTTTTTTTTTGTTCCTTTCAAATAGTTAAACACAAAGTTGAAATATATACACTTACAGTACCCTTATTGTGAGTACTAATGGAGAAGCTATGATTTAACAAGAAAGTACAGTTGTCTTAAATTTGCTAAAGGCAATTTTTACGCCGTCAGTGTTTAGAGCAGCACTTTGTAACATGCTCCTCCTTCATAATGGATAACTGTCATAGATTTGGCCTAATGGTTTTTGAGTTTTGTGTGGTCATCATATGCTGACTGTCTATTGTCATAAATAAGTGTAGTAAAGAGGTTTCAGATGAGTTGATAGTTAATCTTTGTAGCTTATATCATTACAGAAAAAGATAAAACATCATTCTCTCAGCAGAATAGTTATTCCCTGTGTTGGCACTGCAACATTTTTGGGGTTTAACAATTAATTACATTATATCTCTCCTGTTATGTAGTTTGTGGCCTTTATCCTTATCAAAAGATCAAAACAGACCTTTATATTGCAGAGAACTGTGTGTTTTTAACTCCAAAATGAGTTACAGTGCAAACACTAAGGGAAAGCGGCATCCATTGGCCATAAATAAACATGTTACAGTATGAATTGTGAACATAAAATATATATACTTCACTGTGAAACAATACCATTATAAGCCATTGGAACACTTCAAGATGGAACAAGATTATGATTCTGACATCATACCTCACATTCTAGAAAATGATCGCTGCACAATAGCTCTGCATATCACATTTACATAAGAATTATTGGCTGTATTTTATTGCTACCTGCTAGTAGTGTGCATCACTTTTACCAGTCTGTCTTAAATGTGTTTGTTCCTTGCATTTTGAACAGCTAACTTTATTGCCTACAACAATTAATGACATTTTGGTGCAAGGTTCGTGTCCAATTTGCTGCGTAGCTTGAAGAAATGGAAAGCGGAAAGACAAAGCTGTTGTCTGTACAAAAAAAAAAAAGAATACTGATTTATATCAGAAGTGCTATGAGACGTGTGTGTGTGTGTGTGTATATATATAAATTTTTGCTCAAAGAAGTGGACACCCGGGTCATCGGGTTTTAGGACTTCTGGATGGGTGGATAGGGGGGTGGTAGGATGGCACTAGTTGGGTGGTGGTCAAGGGTTCAGGGGTCAGTTGCGTTGATGATGATTTTGTCATGGATGGTCATGCCCCTGTACCAACTGCAGTAGCCCTCCTTCTGCCGAATGCAAGAGTACTGCCGGGACTGGTAGCCGGAGTAGCCAAAGTCAGACAACATGTCTGTCCACAGGCACTCATTCTTGGAGGTCACGAAGCAGGGCAGCGAATAGCAGGGCTTGATCTAAAGACAAAGAAAAAAAAAAGGCTTATTGATCAAATGATGGCACCCAAAACTCCAGATTTCAACCCTAGCTCACAAAAGTCAACCTAATGACAGCTGTAGGGGAAGGGGTAGAGAAAAGTGTGTGTGTGCAACAGTACACAAAAAGCACATGATATAATGTGGCTTCACGTTACACAGTAAATTATTATATTATCGTTTGATTTATTATATAACTCAACGTCTATTTTCCCAAAAAAAAAAAAACACACGTTTGTCCTTCTGCCCTGAGGTAAACTGTTTTAATGTTCTGTGGAGAATAATTCATAACTATAATAGTTTCCTGCATTCCATTGCTGTAAATCATTTTGATTTTGGAATGCGAATTGCAAACCGATTTTAATATGTTACCTCTGGTTAGTGTGTGATGTTGCAGTCCTAAAGTTTGGTCTGGTAATCCACTTATTCTGATAGGAGCCAATGGTCTTAACAGATGTCTAGAACCTTGCTATACAGTAGGACATTTATTGGTAGGCCCTGGGGCTAAACAGCAGAAGGCCTAGTATTGAAGGGTCATATTCATTCTGGAATGTGGAGCAGGGAAAACAGTGATTATATCGTTGTTGAATGATTTAATAACTCCCGAAGATAATTTTGTAGTACTTAATTCTCCCTTCTTATGTATCCATCATACAATATTATATACATTACGATAAAGTTGGTGGCAATCAATTATATATATATATAT
>JAOEHI010054110.1:0-14402 GCA_025447815.1 Percopsis transmontana | reverse complement strand
CCCCCCCCCCCCCCCCCCCCCCCCCCCCCCCCCCCCCCCCCCCCCCCCCCCCCCCCCCCCCCCCCCCCCCCAGATGGGGCGAACAGTACACTACTAGAATGTTTTCTTCTATGCCACTTCTGTGAACACACAATTTAGCTGCTCAATAGGCTATACATGGGCCAGTGTAGTATTCCACTCACTTTCTGAGTGAATTTTCCATTCAAGTATATCCCACTATACTGTAGAAGAAATGCAAAATGTCTCAATGTGGTGATTGGGTTGTTCCAATAGTCTAGTAAAGGCTACTGTTTCGATGCCTTAGGGATTAAGGCATCAAAACAGTAGCCATTAACCTACTTTCTCCCCTGCAGAACTAGTACAGTTCTGGCAGGCAGGCACACCATGATCTCTGTTAGGAACCTTATGGAGAATCATGAGGCGATAACCTTATATGTTATGGAATGTAATATGCGTCCCAATCACAACTACAGTCGGGTGAGGCTAATGGCCAGGATTACCAATTTTTCACACCCGTGATTACTGCTTAGTAACCGCCTCACCAATAATTTGTCGGCCACAGGGTCTGTACCTGATGCTTAACACACTCCCTGGTGGGAAACACAATGCTAACTGTTAGTGGGGCTACTGTTGAAGTTGTTCTTTTGTGTCTTTACACGTGGATGCTATGTATGAGACTACCTGTGCACGTGATGCGGGTGTGCGCACATTGCAAAAGACGCTTACGTGGTATCTAGATGCTTTTTTCCTCCCAAACAAATGGTAGTATGCATACAGAACATGACAAACTAGAAGGGTGCAGTAGGCAGTGCAGCAGCAACCACATGCAGAAAATATACAGTGTTGCTACAGGTACAACGATACGGCAACATACACACACACACACACACACACATACATACTTGTTCGGTAGTTTATTTCAGGCATGGATTTATGGATATTTGAACAAGACTAACTGTGTTATGAACCACAGTTGGTGTGGCCGCGCTTTCTATCGTTAACGAGTTCTACTAAATAATTACTGTGGTTAAAACAGACTGGTTGATGGAGTTGCATATCCTGTTACAAAAAGCGAAATAAGCTGACCAAGACAGCAGAGACTCTGTACAGAATAAAAAATGGCCTTTATTATTATACTACGGTCTGTGATCAGTCAAGTCTCTCTCTCTCTCTCTTTCTCTTTCTCTTTCTCTTTATTTTAGTATTGGATCAATGAGTTCACCACCTCTCTGGGCATTGGAGTCTTTCACTCAGGGATTGAGATCTATGGCAGAGGTAAGGTTACAAGGAAATATGTCCTATTTAATATATTTAAAATATATATATATATATATAATTGTTTATTTCTATTTGTGTGTGTGTATACAGAATTTGCCTATGGAGGACATCCATACCCATTCTCAGGGATCTTTGAAATCACACCAGGCGATGCCACGGAACTTGGGGAGACCTTTAAATTCAAGTAACTATTTCTCTTGTGTCAAACTAGAGTCACAAAGTAGGTTGACATTGTGTCACACCCTGCTGCCCTGTTTGTCTTCTTCTGTTTCACTTTCAGAGAGAGAGAGCTGTGCTTCTGTATATTATACATGCTCTAGTTGATCTGCCCTGTGGCATTTACAAGGGCACACGCTACTGTTGTCCCAAGCATGGATGGCCAGTGACAAACGCCCGTATTGTTGTCTCTTCCATCTCTCTCTAACCAAATGAAGGGTGTTTTTGTTTTGACACGGTCATGCTTCGATACAGAGCGCTCAGAACAGCTGCCTGTGCTCTATGAAACAGACAGCAGGTGAATCCCTTGATCAGATGGAGAATGACTGTAGCTCTGTTAGCTTAGCGAGACACAAACATTGTCGGGGCTAGCTGGGGATATCCATGCTATAACTGTATGCCCTTATGATCTCTCCTCTCTAACCCCCCCCCCCCCCCAGAGAAGCCATAGTCTTGGGCAGTACAGACTTCACAGAGGACGATGTGGAGCGCATCGTGGAGGAGATGGGGAAGGAGTATAAAGGAAATGCCTACCACCTCATGCACAAGAACTGCAACCACTTCTCCTCTGCCTTGTCAGAGGTGGGACACACAGACACACGCACTTAGTTACTTACTTAATACGCTTTTAGGAGATATGAATGTATTTAACCTAAGACACAAGACTTACAGGGTGTGTTGTGTGTGTTATAACTGGGATTTCCCTTGTTAGTAATTAGCATGGAGCCTTCCTGGTAGCATCTGGCACAGACACCAAGCCCAGACATGCCGAGCCAACTGACACACACACACACACACACGCACACAGCATGAGCCACAACACACACACACGCGCACACTTCCTTGGGGTTTATTCCTCATGTTTAATAATGTAACAACACAGTGACCGAAGCAGGAAGCATAGGAAAAATGCATGATATGAATGCATGACATGTATGAAACTGCCGGTCATGCCGGTGGAATGCCTGTGTAAGTTGTACCAAAGATCACATACAGGGCTATTTCAGACAAAAGGATGAACTTGCCTGATGTGATGATGATAGTGTATTTGAAAGGCAAATCAGCCGGTCTGTTGCAGACCGCCTCTAGACAGTTATTCTCTTAATCACAAAGTCTCATACACACACACACACACAACTGCTACAGGATGGGTCCATGTCATGACAAGTGTGGACAAGAGCAGAACAGTCGGAATTGCTACAGAATGCCCAAAAGACCCCAAAACTTACTCAAAATCTTTTCTGACCTAACTTTTCACAGTGAGACAGAAGGGCCACTGTAAGCCATGGGTGTCACAATTCAAATGATAAACAGTCAAAGTAATAAGTAATGTAGACTAGCTGATAGACTAGACTAGACTATGTTCTCAACTTTAGTGGCCAACTAATGATTGAGATAAGTCGTTTACTGTAACTAACGTCATCAATCATGTCAAAGTGTGACAGCTAGAATGGAGTTGACAAACATAATAAAGCATTTACACTGTGAACATAAGGGGCAGGCTCAGATAGATAATCTCAATTTAATAGACTGAAATATTAGCCCATTTAAATTATAAAACTATTGCCGACATTAAGCATTGTAATTTACTGAAAATTAAAAAATAGAGCTGAAAATACAACTTTCTGTGTACAACCAGGGTAGTCTAATATGTACATCACATTAATTTATAACTCAGCGGGCAAATTGATTCAAAACTATTTAATTCTAAATTGCCATTCCAATTTATTACAACGGTATTTGCATTGCACACTGAGCTTTAAATCTGTTTAGTTAATTAATGATATTCTTAATTTCTATTCCCTGCCTGGTTCTGTCTATTTTCCTTGTCACAATACTCTGCTTTATTTATTTATTTTATTTATTTGCACAGCCTGGACCTACACACAGTAACTGTCTGTGTGATCCATTTAGCTGTTAAAAACACACTTAATGGAGCACAATTGGGGCCTTTATGGCGGAGTTCACTTAGTGGTGTACTAGCAGTGGCTGGTTGACAAAGGTGAGCTGATTTGTTCAGCCAACCTGAGAGCTATTCATGCTGCTGTCTATCTCTGGGGAAGGACAAACTGTATGTTTGTGTGTGTGTGTGTGTTTGTGTGTGTGTGTTTGGTGTGGCGATCACTCTGTCAGATATCTGACACCAGACACACTAAGGTCTTCCTGGTAGAAGAGCTGTAGTATGGATGCATAGATCTGTAGGCTGCTAGTACTGTCTCGCCGTGGGGTACTTTATGTGTATCAAATAATCAGTTAGGTGATGTATTGTGTAAAAAATGAGCCAATCGCACCTTTACTAAATGTGTCTTTATTCCTTTATTATAAAATAAACTAACTAATTTTATGCAGTTTATTTCCTTATTTTACCACCTAAATTAATTGCATAGGTTAATAGAATCGCATAGAGTAACAGAATAAAATAATCTACAGATTAATCGATTATTGAAATAATTGATTCTAATAATTGATTGCCATTAATAAGTTGATTCTGATTTAATAGTAATATCATAATAGAGCTGTCATCAACACAATAATACATAATGACTCCTATTCATCCCACGTTCTCTCTGTCCTCACCAGATCCTATGTGGCAGGGAGATTCCTCGCTGGGTTAACCGGCTGGCTTACTTCAGCTCTTGCGTGCCGTTCCTCCAGAGCTGCCTGCCCAAGGAGTGGCTGACCCCAGCTGCACTGCAGTCCAGCGTCAGCCAGGAGCTCCACGGGGCCGGGGCGGAGCTGGAGGAGGCAGAGGACGCAGCCGCTACAGCCTCGCTGGCATCCATGTCCCCTTGTTCCCCCTCTTCCTCCTCCTCCAGCCCCACCACCTTCCCCCGGCACCCCCGCTACCAGCCCCGCCGGTAGGACACTTTGGGGAAACCGCCACGGACACATCAAGCCTTGTGCCCTGTCCTAAGTGTCCTTGAGCAAGGCAGTCATCAACCCCTACTACTTTATGGTTACCCGCTCTGGGTCAGAGCGGGTAACCATGTGTGAAATGTATAAAGGGAAACTGTGAAGCGGGGAGAAGCCTAACCCCTGTCCAAGTCAGGGTGAGGAACTCGCCTGTTGGTGTGGCTGGTAGAATCAGCCACTTTTACTTATTTACCAGCCACAAGGTTGTTGATGAATGGAAACGTCTGGGACTTTCTTTCTACCAGACTTTATGTCTGAAATAATAGATCTAATGTTGGACAAAGTTTTCTCATTTTATAGAATGGACTCTTCTGACTGGTTCGTCCAAATGCTAGCAGCTTGTATGCATGTTTAGGGGTCTTTCGAGATCCCAGTGTGTCCTCCCAATATTTGGATTGGGAGGTCTGTGAAAACCAAGTCTGTAGAGACCAGGTTCTCTATTAAATCCCCAAAATGTGGCAAGGTGCAGAACTGAAACTACTCCAACTTAAGCCTGGGCCTGAAGACCGGTCCGCAAACAATAGGCAATGTATGTTAGTGGGTAGTATGAATCAGCTGTAACCGAAATATCCCAGGTTTACTCCACCAATAATATGTCCATCCTGGTCAAGTGTCCTTGACCAGGATGGTCAAACGGTGTTACACAAGTCTTCTGTCTTCTCTCCCACTGGTAACCAGTTACATGTTAGTTAAAGGTAGACATTTGAATTTGTGTTCGAAATTGTGTGTTTGAAACCAGCACTCCAAATACATTGGCTTGAAACTCTTGACAGCACATGCCCTGTGGCTAGCATTCCTCTATACTCCTACAGCCACACACACGGTCATGTTTGAAAACCTAAACGGTGAGTTGGGGCATTTGGGGTTCTGGGTGCACACCAAGGCAAATTGAGAGGTTTAGCTTTTAATAGTTATCTTTGGTCTATAAAATGTCAAAAGTAGCTGGAATCCAAACTCTTCTCGTCTACAGTACATTGCCTCTTATGTCTGTGCAGCCTTTGCTCCTGTGATGGTTGGATGTGCTCCTGTATGCTCCTGTCTCCCGCTGCCTAAAATAATATTACAATACTATAGGGAGTATGTCGCATATAAGGTCACTTTTGACCAAACTCAAATAACTTTCTCAATGTGATAATGAAGAACCAATCAGGTAATTGTCGAATGATTCTAGAATAAAGAATAATTGCGTACTGGTTTTTCTAAACTGAATTACAATTAGTTTATTGATCGGTTACTGAGGGCAGCTTGAGACCACAAAGGTTGCACAGTATATTTCAGTCCCTGACTGGCTCGGGGGGCCAAGTGAATGGGCAGCACTCCATCAACCGCCACTGCTGAGGTGCCTTTATAGCCAGGCACTAAACAACCCAACTGCTGCAGTACTGAGTAAATGTGTTGTGACTGGGAAGTGTTGTCCTGGGTAAATCAGGTTACGTTATTCAGTAAATGAAGATTCCTTGGCTGAATAATGAGACATCAGTTCTTTAAAGAAATGCTTGGGAATAATTTTGTTTTTCATATGTCCTAATAATCCTAATTTAGGATGACAGCATTTTTGTATTACTTTTTGACACCAAATGTGTTGATCATGTTTATGTATTAACTGTATTTTGGGAGAACAATCGACTTGATTTGTCAAACAAGGTTTTTTTATTCTGACAGTGTTCATTGCGTTAGTAATCTGTAAATTAATAGTTTATTTTTTCCCACTGTAATGGGAACTCCTTTCTCATCTCCACGATGCGCTCCACATTTTTTTAACTCTCTATATGTTTTTACTTATTACACGTGTGTCTTGTTAAAAAGTAATACAAATGTGTGCTGTAAAACTATAGTAAATGCAGGAAAGAAACTTGCCTTTTTAAGAAATGCTCCTTTTTAGCCCTAGTGGCTAAACAACTCTCGATTATGAGATAAAGACTCTATTTCTTTTTTATTCATATTTATTTACTTTATTTTTTTTACACACAGCAAAGAAATGGTCAAGGTTTTATGTTTTAGCTGTATGGCCATTGGTCTTTTTGGTTTATGTTCGATAAACTCAGGACTCAAAAAAAGGCTTTGTAATATTTTTTTCCCATACATTTTCTCTTGACTTGTCTTTTGACTTGATAGATATTTTAAACTGAACATTGGCAGTGCATTTTTATAACCCTCTCTTTGATTAAAAAAAGAGCTTTTGTTTACAACTGCACGTGTATGTGACCCTGTATTTTTCTTTGTATTTGTGTGTGTGTGTGTGTGAGTGTGTGTGTGTGTGTGTGTAAACTTGTGAAGCTGCCAAGTGGGCCCCCCTCCTCAATACACGTCGTACATAGACATGCACACCAACACAACAGTGCATTAGCACACTGCAAAAATACCCATCTTATGAAATGTCTGAGTGTAATTAATTTATTCAGTTATAGTAAATAAAAAAAAATAGTAATAAATGGTCAGTAATGTTAAGTTAGACCCTACACGACCAAAACGCACTGCAGACGTGACAACCAGTGCTTTGTATTCGTTATTTAAAAAAAAATAAAGATTTTGAAATGAGACAAACATGTAATGGCAATATCACATCTTTCAAAAATTTGAACATGTAAAGTTTTTTACCATTAAAATAATATGCTCTGTTGAAATTGTGAATGCTGGAATTCTTATTTTCTGGGATGGAATGGCTCCTTTGGCTGTGGTAATGCATAGATACTGATGTCAGTGCCGTCTAGTGGCTGTGCCTAATGTGTTTTTTTAATTGATTTAATTTTATTCGTTTTTTACTGTTTCCTTACAGTTACTGCTCACTGAGCACTGCATTGTTCACCTTAACTGTTAACCTGATTATCACCTGTCTGTCATCTCACACAGACCGGTGAACAGTTGCAGAGCTGGACAAGGTTTCCTAGAGTTCATAGCTCAAAATGTCCCTGGGTTTTTATGTCTCTTATTATTGAGACATGTACATGGAAGGCTTAATTATATTTGGCTTTATTTTAATAATATATAAAATAATTAATTCCAAACAAAATTATGCCTCATATTTATTGCTTGACATGAAAGACAAGTTCAAGTTCTTTTAATTTTAAAATTCTATTTCGTCAATAATTTCAGGCTGTGCCGTTGCAATCTTTTCTTTTTACATCATTGCTATGTCCAAGGACATCTTTGTTAGACTAAATTACCTATGAATGTTTATTGGGAAACCTCAGTCCACACCTGACTTTCATAGAGCCTTCTGTGGATATGAACAGATTTGTATCCTGATTAAAAATGTATTAAAAATATATGACCTACCACACTAACCTGTATCAACATGTATGTTATATAATGCACCAGGGTAAAGTAGGGAGTTGTACACTTAGCCTGGTGAGACCATTTCAAGCTCAAATATCCTTGAGCAAAAAACTGAATCTCTACTAGCCCCAGGGACACGCTCCTTATCCTTTGACTTCTATGTTTTAATTCTGGTGGTTACTTAACTATAAGACTGTCATTGTCTTTTGGTGACCTGAAATGTATTTCTTTTGTAAAACAACCTTTGACCCAGTGGCCTAATGAATAAGGCATCAGCGTCAACATTTTTCACGGGTGAATGTTTGGACTATTTTGAAATGAATAATCAAAATTAAATGATCTGTCTGCTAAAAACCTGTACTGTGTTGTGGAGGATGTTTTGAGGTTCAATACCAGCAAAAGCCATGCTGAGTAAAATGAGTCTACATTCTGTGGGCCAGATGACCCTGTAGATGAAGTGAGAATGTGTCACTTTCAACACACGCCTGAGTCTTGTCTTTAAAAGTTAATGTCAACGTTTGCTGTACGATGTAAGAGATCCAGTGAGATCTCAGAGTCTCGTCTCTAGTCTCAGCTACCGTATCCACAGTGGGACTCGTGTCCTTTGGCGACGGCCTGCTCTTATTACAGCACGGCAGTGCTGCCAGAACCTCTCTGGGACCTTTGGTCATAAATATATAGATGAAGGGATCCTGGAGGAGCTGGACGGCCTGTGCAACCTGAATGGGCTGCAGGTACCGCCTCATGCTACCAGTAGTGACAAAGACACCAGCAAAACACAAAACTAAAGAATCAGTCAGGAAGGATAAGGAGAGAGCAGTTGTCTGTGGCCACCACCTGCAAAACGATTCCCTTTTTGGGGGTTGTCTTGCTGTTGCCTTTCCAGTGCGCCTGTGTTCACTTTCATTTGCACCAAAAAATGGGACATTAATTTACAATCCCTTATTCTTCCTAACTGGATAAATTATATATAACACTGTATAACACCAAGTTTAATTGACTTGGTGTTATACTGTGATGATTACGTGTTCCCTTCATTTTTTTGGCAGTGTACATGATATTCTTGGCGATATTGGTCCAGAGACATTTATAATCTTAACATGCCAGTTACCAACAGAGGGAATCATATGTTCTTTTACTTGACAGGCTCGACAGACCTTACAATTGACTGGGCCTCTTTCTGATAAATTTAAATGTCCTTTTTTTTTAATCTAAGTCAAGACACTAAAGAACTACTATACTAATGTGAAGTACAAGACATACCAAGAATTTCAACCCAGATGGGACTCGAACCCACAATCTCCAGCTCCGGAGGCTGATGCCTTATCCATTAGGCCACTGGGTCACAGTATAATTAGTGTGTCTTTGTTTTCCAAATCACTAGACAGAAGGCATTAACACTATGCAACTAGATGAGTGTAGTTGCATGTTAAAAGTTTCACATGTAATAATTTGCATAGAAATAAATTGTTGAACAATGATTTACCCAATAACTGCTTGTCATTCACTTCAGATTAAAGCAGAAGAAAATAATTAATTGGTTGGGCATTTCCAGCAATGTGTGATTTGCAGAAGTTTATTATTGTGCCCAGAAACAACAACATAATAATATAAAATGAAGTTTAACTTTAAAAATCTGTGTATAGTATAGTAGCTCCCAGTAGATCCCATCCATAAAACCTTACAGGTATTGTATTTACACTGTTGATATAGGTGCTCCTTCTATAATAATATATGTTACACATAATTTCCTATGTATTCAAACTGGGTGAAACAAATCTAATTCTGAAAAGACTGGCCTTGGTAAAGTTTCAATACAGCTGAATTCTGACCAAGTTATAAAATGGCATAAGCAGAGAGATATCTACTGGACAAATGATGAAACTACAGCAACTAAAGGCCATCTTTCAATAAGTTCATGTCCATTACTGAACATTTACAATATTTACATATCATTACTATTCTGGGGCAGGATTGTCTAGTGGTCTAGGTATTGGACTCCCAGTCGGAAGGTCGTGGGTTCGAGCCCCAGATGCTTAACCTAACCCCTATCTGCTCCATGTAATGGCCTGGCTTTAAGAATATTTATTGCGTGCTACTGTACCGTAATGCCACTAAACCCATACTCCACACACTAATTGAGTGAGTATACAAATTGAATCACCACAATAAGTATATATTAACAAATTTATCAGTGAACCAGCTGACTCGTTGTCTAATAGACAGTATAATAAATATAATGGCCTGTTGAATACACTAATTTGTGTTACACAGAACTGTTACAATTGTTTACCACACTTAATTTACACCCGCTCTCTTAATAAACAAAACTGGTTTAATACGACAGGATATTATTTCAAAACAGTTTTCTGAAAAGTATTCAGACACTGCAATACATGTTTTAATTCATGTCAAACAGTCTCCCCACCCCTTAAAATGTAGGGTACCTAAGCAATACCCTACCCTAGGTGGAGACGGTTGGTATACATACAGTATATGTTTCCTCTGGATTCCTGGACATTAGCTAAAGATCAGATCTAACAAAGTTTACATAAACTGACACATAAATCACACCAGTAAATCCTGAAACCTGCTTCTTGTCTTAAAGGTTGATGTTGTCTCCTGTGATGTGCAAGGTCCTTTCTAAGCCCTAGGGTCTGACTACCAGAGGATCAGCAGGGTCACGAGCGGCCAGGTGGTGTCTCCACATTGGATTTGCTCCTAGGGTCCAGCGAGGTCCCCTCATAGATTACCTTGTTCTTGAGACCATCCTGGATTATCCTCTGTTGCACACGGAGTATGGAGTTGTTCATTCTACAGTAGAACCTGGACAAACACAGTAACACATAAATGGATTTGTTAAAGTCTTGTACTAGCTTGTAGATGACAGGTAGGACAGGAGGAACTGTCTTGGATCCGGCCAACCTACCATGATCCCAGTGTGGTAAGCATGAAGCCTGCAAACCCCACATCAAAGGACCTCTTCACTCGGCCTGTGGACGACAGAAAATTGTAGTATTAAAAAGATATTTATATTCAGTATTCGCAGTTAGCAATCGCGTATTATTGCTAATTGCTGCCCCTCATAGACAAAAGAAGAGATGGGGGTCACAGTGTTGTAAATGTCACTATAAACACAGGTGAACTGGGAGAAAAGCAGGCCCCCTAGTCAGTGGGCAGCTGCTTTTGCGGTAGCCAAATATCACGCTCGCTCAGCAGTCAGACAATAGCATACAATGGGCTTGAGTCTTAAGACCTGGTTCTGTGGCTGGCTGGAAGGAATATAGTCTTATCTAGATGCCATTGTGCCACATGGTTGAAATGCCTGCTATAACAACAACAAGTTATCGACTGTATTGCAAATTAAATTAATGTGCATACGATAAGTAGTAAAGATGACTTACTGGTGGCCAGAAAATGCAGCAAGCCAACAGCTAATGAACCACCAGCTCCATGCAGAAGGGCCTCTCTGGCACAGGGAGTGTTCTGGACATCTAGAATACCCAACAGCTTAAAGCCCTAATGGAAGCCCCAAGAAAACACACACAGTATAAACTAACAACCAAATAACTTAAAGACTGCAATTTGGAACCATAATTAAATTTGACTGTATAAGCAAAGTTGCTTTACCTACATCAAGTTTGATTCTACTGGTGCACACTTTGTAAATTGCTTCAGGTGAGAGCATAAACTAAATGCCATACATTACAACAACAAAAAGCTCTCTAAACAAAATTCTCTCAAGGCCACAGTACCCAATAAATACTTTCACAAAATGTAAATTGACAATTTAGATTCCAGAAATAGGATAGTACCAAGATTTTGTCTTTGTGCAATATCTTTGTTCCCTACTGGTACACACACTAACACACACATATATAGCCTATGCATGTGTGTGCTATTTTACTGCTAATATACTCTCTTGAGGTAAATTCATTTAAATAATGAAATAAATATCCTCTTTAAAACTAAATTTTGTTTTTCTAATGAAAACCCCAAGAACACAGACACACAGTATAAACGAATTTACAAACAAATACAAAAGTGAAAAACTGCGATTTAAAACCATAACTAAATGTTACTGTATAAGCAAAGATACCATTAGCGAAACAGATCAACGTTGTTGACCTTCTCAAAACGTAAAGCTAGCAAGTATTTTCCCTTCTAAATTTTTTTTTAAGTGAAGGGCACTGAATGCATACAGTACCTTACGGTGGCTCTCGTCTTCTTCTCCGGCCATGTTATCCGAGTATCTTATGTCTCCTTCTACGAAGTTTAACCTTAAACTACCATGACAATCTTATAATTCATAGATCCCTAACCATATTGTGTCCCGCGCATGCGCGGTATGGGCTGTATCTCATAAATCGGTCCGTGCAATATTGATTACCGGTTTGAAAAGAAGACTCATTTGGTTGCTCGAATTTAATTCCGAGGCCCATACTGTACAATACAGTCAATGTACTGTACCCATACATTTGAGTTAACATAGGCTTACCCGAAATTAGGCTGGTGTTTAATAATAATAGTAATAGTAATGGGGGACAGGATATTCTAGTGGTCTAGGTGTTGGACTCCCAGCTGGAAAGTCGTGGATATTTTTTATTATTGAAAATGAGAAAATGTACATAATATAATATGGGATAATATATGTAATATGGTTAAAGCAAACATTATTCTTAAAAACAACAGATGCATCAAATAAACAACTGAAATGAGGAAAATATATCTGGATACAAAATACATTTTTTTTTTAAATTTCTTAGAAGGATAAGCCCCTTGAAATGAACAAGGGGCTTTTCTCAGAAAATTAAGAGACAATATAGTACAGTTTAGAGAATGTGGCTGCATGCCCAATACCTGTCTCCACTGGCGTGGAGTTAGTTTGGCGTCCGTCTGTAAAAGGAAAACGAAGGCGGTCCTACCGTCTGATTGGCTAACTCGATAACGACTATCGCCATTTTTAATACATTACAAATCCCTGTCAACTTCTATTAAGACTGGTAACTCCACCAATCACACTAATTTTTATTGAATTATAATCATTTTAACCCATGAAAACTCAGCTCGGTAGCTTAAATAAACAGCTTTTGTTTAGTTTGCATTGTCTTCAAAGGGTTTATCCATTCATGCATAAATTTTTTAATGCTGGGATTGCATTTGCATTTGACAACATTTGTATTATGGTATGGTACCAACATTTTATCAGGCTTGTTCAATCGGAGTTATATAAAGTATAACACGTTTCCCTTTATCCTCTATGTATTGTGGAAAGAACTTTTTGTTTTTAATAAATACACATCCTTATCAATCTGAATGGCTTAATATATATCAAATGTGCCAATCAACTGATGCTATCAGGAACTCTAGCTGTCCACATTAACAAAGTTTAAAATACCTTAATCTCAGGTCACTGAGCTAGCACAATTTTGAAGCAGTGCAAGTCTCGGCCTCTAAAACGTGTTTACAATTAGGTAATTTAGCAGAAGCTTACATGGAGCAGATAGGGGTTAGGCATCTTGCTCAAGGATGCCTACAGGTAGGCCAACTCTGGGGCTCAAACCCCACGACCTTTCGGCTGGGAGTCCAACACCTAGACTATCCTGTCCTGGCGTTTATGCAAATATGTATCTCAAGGTTCCATGCAAGCACTAAACACCCCATGAAAACAGACTCTGTACCATGTTCCTCATTAAAAAATAAGGCATCATTACCAACACAATAAACAAGTTAGTAATTTAATAAATCTGTTTGATACTCAAAACATGTACACAATTGGATTTCCTCATGTATTAACCTCCAGGGGGCGCTGATCATTTTTTAATTTGAAAGAGATTCTTTCAGCAGCTCATACATGCGCTGGTCCTAGAGAGAGAGGCAGAGAGAGAGAGAGAGAGACAGAGAGAGAGAGACCGAGTGTTAAAAATACATCTGCACCAAATCATGCGTACCTTTCTTGGTGCACAATGCCCAGATACGTTACTAAGAAACCAACACACATGTATGTATGTGAATTGTAGTGTCGTGTGTGGCCCGACCCACCACTGGCCCTGGGGGAGGGGAGAGGGGGGAGAGGCTAGGGAGAGGCTAGGGGAAGCAGGCTGCCCCAGAGACACTGTCCACCACTAGGAGTGGTGGATGGGCGGAACGTGCCAAATACCCAACTCAATCACAGGAATGACTTGCAGCTGTGGGAGCCAGTAGGGCTGGGCATTGAAGCAGGCAGATTCCCCTCTCAGTAAGACTCCCTTTTCCCTCCCCTGCTGCATAGTACTAACCCCATTTCTGTTTGTTCATGTTCTAGGCAGTGCCACCCTCATAAAAGCAAACCCCATTACTTTTACATATATTGCCTGTGTTGTTTTAGACAAATAATAAAAAGGTACATTAGAGTATATTGTATATACAACATAGTTTAACTGACCTTCTTAGACACAGATGGGCGTACTTTTTTGAACGCATCCTCAAAGTTCTGCTTGCTCACCCTGATGTGTGCTACCGGACAACTGGAATGTGTATGACCTTTGTGGAAACAAACACCAGTTTAGGGCATTGACCAGAATAATGTCGACGCAAAGACACATTTAACGTAAGGAGCAGTCAAATATATATTTGTATTCAGTTGTATAATCTTTAGTAAAATATGCATACATTTAATGGCACTAATATTTGAGAACCACTGGTTTTGGTGAGTTACCAGAATAAGATGTGGCGGGATG
>JAOEHI010054109.1:0-43569 GCA_025447815.1 Percopsis transmontana | reverse complement strand
CCCCCCCCCCCCCCCCCCCCCCCCCCCCCCCCCCCCCCCCCCCCCCCCCCCCCCCCCCCCCCCCCCCCCCCCGTTAGAGTAGTATAGATTAGGAGACATAATGAATATCAGTTGCAGCTGAGGACCAACTCACAGCTTCTTCCACATGGAGAGATTATTCTAAAAAAACATTGAGCACAACTGAACAATAGAGCTTTTCAATTTAAAAACAGCTCCAAGAGATGGATAGAAGGTTGAAGATTAGCAAAACCTTACTAGATGTATGTGAATGCATAGATAACCAACACACACACACACATATAGTAGACATAAATCTTTAAGGAAAGGGGAGTCAAGAAGAGTTAGGAATAAGTTTCCCAAAGAATTTATGTACTACAGCTTCCCTTCATGAGACACATCAAGGTAAATCTTCACGTGTAATTGCAGTCTGTCATTTTAATTGTTCTAGGAGGAATACAAGGGTTAGATTGAGAACAGGGATTTGAACCGAGAGTAAGACTTTTTGGATGAGAACAATGTTAGACCCATACTGCAGAACTATGTTCAACTGTAAGCCTTCAAGATGACACGCATAGCAGCCTGCATAATGGGAAGAACAGATTAAAAGGAAGAACCAATCATCTTACCTTGCGGACCACTTAGTCCTCTCTGCCCTCTCTCTCCCAGTCCAGGAGATCCTCTCTCTCCCTTCTCTCCAGGGGGACCTATAATTCGAACCGGAAGTAGCTATGTTAGAGCATTGACCTAAAAAGCATACAAGTTGGCCTTCTCTGAAACCTGAGTGGAAATCGTACGTGTGGAACATATTGTAACAGTTATCTGGGATCAAGAAATATCTGGTCACGCTATCTTTAAATCATACAGGGCTATAATGTTGTTATTGGCCACTGGAGGCGGAGCAGTAAAAAGACAGGTCCCACACTCCCACACTCTGGGCCATATCCACTTGTATGCTTCATATATTAACACAATGGCAGTACGACAGCTGCTAAAAGTAATTCCTCTCAACCAAGGGATTTAATTAGGATTAGAGGTAAATCAATAATAAATCTCAGGTATAATGTGTTTATCTATACACTCACTACATATCCTGCCCAAAAAGCGATTTTAAAATACTCTAAATACCACAAATCTTACAAACGGGTCAAAGCACAATGGGTCTATCCGCCGTCATCAATCACCATTCGACAACATGAAAGAGAAAGTCACCGCACCTCGCTCTCCTTGATTTCCAGGTGAACCTGGACTTCCAGGGAAGCCAGGCCGTCCGCTCTGTCCAGGCTCTCCACGAGACCCCTGGTTCCCAGGAGTGCCAGGGGGGCCAGGTGGTCCTGGGGTGTTGCTACGGTAACCAGAGGGAATCTGGTTGAGCATCATGTCGATTCTGCTCATTTGGCCTGCGTGAGAAAAACAGAATGGTTGGTTGAAAGGGGCACATGGACTACTTTAAAGTGCCCTTTAGACTTTAGAAGGTTTTTTGCTCACTGTTCACAAGCTGTTCACAAACTTGTCTGGCGATGGAACGCATCATGTTTTGGGATGCAAAGTCTCCCTAAACAGCAAACACATTATGTTTACAAAAAAATGGTAATGTTTTTCTCATGTGCCACAACAATTCATGATCAGAGTTTCTCATAAACCAAATACATACCCTTTCTCCTTTTTCTCCTTTCATGCCAACTGCTCCCTGGAGGAGAACCACAAAATCAATACCAATTCTCATTTCTACAGAAAAGTTATTATATCGCATGACTACATAACAATGCAGAAGAAAAACACAATCAGCTCACAACCATAAGAATGCAAACTTGCTATTCCGTTCAGGAAATACAGTTGAATTATCACTTCCATTGCATAGTAAGCTAAGGCGCAAGTAATTCACTGATACACAGTACATACTGGGTTGCCTGGATCTCCTTGTTTTCCTGGTTTTCCTGTGATTCCTGGTACTCCAGGATTTCCAGGATTTCCCTGAAAGAAGCGGGAGTCATTTTGATCTCAAGTTACTGCACAGTAAACACTTGCAACAGTTAACCACAGCTCATTATTAACAGTGGGATAATAGGCTATATGATGTTCCAACATGTGCACTGGAGGCCTATGGTACGACGTGCCAAGAACCCCGGGAGGAGGAGGTGGAAACAACCAGCAGGGCTGGGATGCAGACACCAGGGCCTGTTAATCTCCATTTGAACAGAATGTAGTCCAATACATTTTTCAGTAGCATTTATCGTTGTTCAAATATTAATTCTATATAGTTATGGTGCATGAGGGGGGGTCGCACACTATGAACATCTTTTAGGGGGTGGTGGTTCAAAACGTTTGAAAACCACGACGTGGTACATATGAACATGATACTGGCACCCTGCCTGTTGGCATCAGGGCGTGATTACATGACACCGAACACCTCAAAACCCAGTGAAAGAGAGAAAAGATGCATGCTCCAGCCTCCTGTTAGCGCAGAGGCCTGCAGACTACAGTCTCCGTTTTTTATGTGCTGTTCCAGTTGAATGAGCGTGAGGAGCCAGCGGGGGAAATATTCAACATATATCTGAAACGAAATCATCCTCCAGGGGATATTTACATCTCTGTGCTATACAACACAATGACACACACACACAAACTCACACAGACTCACTCACCATTGGCCCCTGTGGGCCTCTGGGTCCAGATTGCCCCTCCTTTCCTGGTGGTCCCTGTGCAGAAACAACATCATACAATCACATAGGGGGTTACAATACACTTGGGAACTGTTCCATGCAATGTATCAGTGTCATAAAGCTGTATTGGTCTCAGGATTGTTGCTGAGTTTTAACGTAAAATGCTGGAAACTATATTATCATGGGGGATGTATGGCAACAGTGTAAGGTTAAAACTCAAAATAGTCAATTCTTGCATTATTAATTGAATTGCGGATGTCCGTAGAGAACTACAGTATATAGTAGTTCCATAATTCTAGGAGTCAGGAAACATCAAAACCCTTATATATTTACAAAGACTAAACTTTCCTCTGAACAAGAGGTTCTGAGGAATATACTTTTTGTGGCTGCAAGGTTTTCATCTGACAGCAGCAATACATTAGCTGCATTTCAACTATGCATACACCCTTAGAGCAGACCAGAAGGTAAATCTTACCCTTGCTCCAGCTGGCCCAACGGGGCCTAGTGATCCAGAAGGTCCAGGTGAACCCTGAGTAAAAGATAGACACACTTAATCAAATACTAATGGTCAAGAACAACACAGTTCTACAGCTCCCAAACGAGTCTGTAGAACAGCAATAAAACACACAGCAGTTTCCCAGTGATATAGCCAAAGACTATACTGTACATGGCCTTAGTTCCTTTAGGGGCCCCATATCACTCCATTTTCCAACTGTCATTTTGGACTTTTCTCTCTTCAAGCTGAACATTCCATTTCAGTTGGTGCACTTTTTTTTTACCATGCCCTAACTTGATTGACTATCTGACAGAGTTGGAGGATATGTCAGAGATGATTGGTTACTATCCAACTATGATGTCACACCTGCGGCCAAATCTGACTGGCTTGTTATACACAATGATGTTTCAGAAATAAATTTTGGCTACATTATATCTTAGAAGGATTTCAAAATTAGTCCAGACAATTTGGGTTTGGTACAATACAAGTGGAAAAACAAATGATTTTCTTCTTAGTTTAGTCCAGAATATATGTATATGATGCTTCCAGCAATACGTAGAAGCTCTGCAAAGAATGAGATCCCATGTCTGAATACACTTATTCAGAGGCCAGAATAACCAGTGACAAAGCTTTCTCTACTTTAATGGTGGGAGCTTGCTGATGTACTAGGTCCTCAGCCAAGAGATGGCGATGCAATGCCAGCCCACTCCAAAATGGTCTTCAAATACTGTAGGGATCTTTAGGGGTGCCAAAATAACAAATATGAAATTTGTTACAAAAAAGAGACATCGCTTAGTTAAGCTACAAATCTGAGGTTCCATTGTTTTCAGACAGTTTGCCATTGTCTTTAATGGCAAACATTATGCAGCAATGATGTCCAAAAAAATAAACCCCTCAAAAACACATTGACAAAGTGAGTGGGTGCTTTGAAGGTTATGGTAATCCAATCGTAGGGCTTAATGCTGCAAGACGTCTTCCATCCTTCCATCATGATTTTTAACAAAGTAGTCATCTTCAATTCAAAGGATGGGGAAAAACATGTTCCATTTCTCATCTCCCATTGGTAAAAAAAGAGTTTATGTTCCATAATGATTTAACTGCATCACTGCCCGTCTACTGTATGTCAATCAGTAGGCTGATTTGAGCATCCAGGCCTCCCTGGGGATGCCATGGTCTACCTCCCACTCGGAGTGTGGTTTCAACCCCGCCATGTGGACTGATTCCAGACTCCAGTAGCAACGCTGCCCTTCATGGATAGTCTCTCTGAGTTCCTGTTCAAAAACCACAGCTGGTGAGGAAAAGGAGAGCAGTACTCACTTGACGTCCTGGCAGGCCTGGGTCTCCGGGATCTCCCTTTGGTCCTGGGCGACCCTGAAAGTGGAAGAAGAGGTGACAGGTTAAGACCCCCTATGCAAAATTCTTGTCAAGAAAATGTACTGTTCTGGTCTTTGTCTTATTCAGGTCTGCAATTAAAAACATATGAGAGAGGTCTGTCTGTATGGCTAAGATAAAGTAAATAGGAACCATAGCGATGGTTCGATTCGATGGTTGACTATATTTCGGCTATATTTTTTCCAAAGAAGGCAATTTGTCATAACACATGACCACTGCTCACAATTAAGGCAGTTGTAGTAGTACTATTAATTTTGGGAGAACCGTTACCTTGGAATAATGTGACTCTCTGAACTGCATGTAATACTTCATGTAAATAATGGGTGTATGTGTTGAAGGTACACTTACAGGTTCTCCAGGTAAAGACAGTCCATTAGGGCCCTGTGGGCCAGGGGGTCCCATTGAACCTGGAAGTCCTTGTTCACCACGTGGGCCCAATTTACCCTACAAGATAACCACAGATAAGCACAAGCAACAAAACAATTACACCACAATACTGTATATATACATTCCCGCTCTCACAATAATCAAAAGATCAGCAGCAGCGTTAACAAATGGGTTTCCATACCACTTACAGGACCCCTTTAAATCAAGTTGAAACAGCATACAGCACCATATATAGAGCCCCATTTGATAAGTGAATTCAGATGTGCCCAGTATTTTTGGTGTATGCTAGTGTAAAACTGAACAGATGGGCAGCAATATCTTCTGACACACCAAAGCTGCCTAGGCTTTGCTTTAAAGTCAATGTAAACAGGACAGCTTGATTTTGAACTGGTATATGATGTCCAATTTGGGTATGATGGACAATTCAACTCAACTATATACTTACAAATTCAAAGACTGCAGATAATCGCTATTAAGAATGGAAAGAATGCTGGAAAAGTGTTTTAGCATGTAACTTACAGCAGGGCCAGTTTCTCCTCTGTCTCCACGTGGTCCCTTAGTCCCTGGGCTGCCCTGGGAGGCAAAGGAGCAGAGACACGTGAGAGACAAGACAGAGTCAGAATGAGTATAAAAACAGGAGTAGTTTCCAGAGGCCCGAAAACCCCAAGCCATCAGAAATCCTCAGTGGGCTTAGCAAGGTAGCCCGGCACGCATATTCCAGACTTTTTCTCAAGGCTTTCTGCTGATGTTTTTCCGAGAGGCATTTATCTTTTGACACGTCTGCCTAAGTCCGCCCGCACATCACTGCATGCCATTGGTGTCATCCCCTTTACAATTACTCCTTCCAAGGGAAAAGAAAATACCAAGCCTGAACAGTGAGTGTTTAATGTCCATGTAGGCTCAAGCTGAACACCAGGCACACCAGGATATAAAGGGCTGGCCAGACGTATAGCTATGTACAGGCCTCTCTGTCTAGATCATCAAAAGCCAGTATGGTACCATCATTACCATCATCCTCATCAACATCGACATCATCGTCAAAACATCAATGACTTCTGAGAACACAAAGACAGTGGGAGGAAAAGGAGGTGATGAAGGACGAGAAGGGATGTGTAATGTCGTTACCGATGGTCCAGCGGGTCCCTGGGGGCCAATGCTGTCCTGTGTGCATGTGCAGGAGTGGGGAAGGGAGGGGCACTTGGCCTCATCTCTCTAAAATGGAAAGAAGAGGAGATAAGAGCAGTCGAAACACAAATGTATGGGAAACATACAGAGAGCCTACAGTATTTAAGAATCCCTTGTAATTCAAAAAAATACTGATAAACCAAAGATTGACATGGGTGATATATACTGCAATCACTGATAGAATGCATATCTGATGCAATTATACACAAATGAACTGAAATGAATGAATTATAATTGGCTAATTGCACATGCATCCGGCATTTAATGTTTCACAAATGAATGTGATGATTTACTGTCTCCTCTGTGATCATTAGGAACACTTGTATGAGCACTTGTTTTTTATGTTTTCAATTGCAACGGCAAATTGACAAAACTCACATTAGTGCAATTAGGCAGGATACAATGTTCTATTCAGTTCAAATGAGGCATGTTTAATTTTAAATAGCTGCTTATTTTACAGCCTTGCTTTTGGCCTAATGACTCACAGCAGCCATACGTATTATAAGTATCATAAATGAGCTTCTGGAGGGGACACATGCCAGAACAATGAATGTCTTAATATAGGTCAACATTCATAACAGTGGGTGATGGAGAACCGTGATTAAAAATAATGAGTCTGTCTTCCTATTTCATCCATGGTCAGGAATGATTAAGCATGTATAAGGTATTTGGAAATAATGCACCTCTGATATATCTAAAGATGGCGGTTACATTTTACAATCCCCAGTCCAAAGCATTCATAAATATAGACTACTCATACCATGGAAGGCAGGTCACAGCACTTGTCTCGGCTGGTCCAGCCTAAACTGCAAACAATATCAAACATCTGGAGCTGGAACTGCACAACAGAGAAAGGCAGAAACAATGCAGGGTGTTACGAATGGCCTCCATTTCAGATGAAAAGGCACATTTTGAAAAACACAGAACCGCTAATAGAGAGCGAAACCCTTAGAGAGATTAGAATAAGATGTTGCCTGTTCCATTAAAAAAAATCATTGGGAATTGTTAAGACTTAATTGCGCTTATGCGCGTAACATTGCTTGGGTATGAATATTTTTCTTGTTTGAAGTTCCTCCAAGCTTGTTTTTCATGCATTTGGTTTCCACTTACTGTTGCAGACTGCCTCTTTGCCCCTCCGGACATGGCCATCTTGCCAAGCACTTCATAGCCATCCAGTGAGATGTTGCTGGCCGCCTTGATGGGCTTCTCTGCCACCTCCTGGCAGTCGACATTGAGCTTGACTTTTTCTGGGGAGATGCTGATGTGAAGCTGTGGGGGAGGATGCAGGGCACCGTTATACAACATGCTAATCTTTATAGTCAACAGCTGGCACTGTGAATCTTAGATCCTTGAAGATTATTTTGAGTTGTGAAATGAAAGTTGGACTCGACATTTGTTTTTGGAACAAGCCAAAAAGAGATAAATACGCTAAGAATCTGCAAACTTAAGGGTAGGGACAACCTCACTGAACCCAGTGTCCTGTAATATAATGCCTATAAAGATGATGATGGATTATTTTACCACAATCGTATTTGGGGAATTATTTAGTATTGGAGAACTTTGCCAATCAAAGATGCTGATATTCCCCCCCAGGAGTGGTTACTGCTTTGACTTAACACACATGTTTGCCCCTTTAGCTGAGTAATGGAAGATTGCAAAGGAAAATACCCAACTGTTGACATTTCCATGTAGCCTTAAAACTATAGGCGGTGATTGTGTAACAACACACAATGGACAGGGTGCCAGATTGAGATTTCCTGCCCAGGGAACTCTACTCCACATCTTGAAATTATATCATTTGTGGTGCACCATCAAAAGTGCTACACTTTCCATACTTTTCTTTTACAGTGGCAAAATTTCCCCTTACTGAACAGTCTGACAAGCTTTCCTTTAGTAAAAAGAAAAAGCAAGCTTCCATTTTTATTATAAAGCCTTACCAACCACAGACTAGGCAATAACTTTTGGCAACCAATCACAAAATTACTGTTGACTTCCTTGGCAATTGAACACACTATCTGGCGGACCGCAGGGGCAGGGGATGTTAGTTATCTGGGTCCTGGCATGTATAAGTTATACCATGATGCTCTTGAGGCCTTACCAAAATAACTCTGGTTCTGCAAATAATGTCTATGTATATATTACCTCACCGACCAATAAGTAAACACAATGAAAACACAGAAGTTACTGGAAAAGAAGGCTTCATTAAAAATAATTGACCATTGCTACTTGAAGGCACTTGCTATTAGCAACGTGATTGGCCCTTACTTCAGTGTAGTGATGTAAGATGATATTTGACTGTTATATTGCTAGGATTTGATTGTCCATGTTATACAGATCAGGACACACACATACTGTAGTAGACAACTTTGGCATTTTTCACTCCACCAAGCAGGCAGCTTGTGTCCTTGACATAAACATACAGTATAATAATAAATAAATAAACTGAAGTTAGCGTGAGATAGTTGTAAATAAAAGAAAATGATTATGTCCCTCCAAATCAATTGGCGCACCAATTCTACAGAATCAAATGTAAATAGAAATGCATGCAGAGATTCCATGTCCAATCTGGGAGGACAATGCTATTTTTCATGCCTTGCTCTTGATGAACTGTGTGCATTACTATGGTTTTAAAATGTAATATAGAATTTCCCGTGTCTCTAGTGTGGTTTCTTGGATCATTAACGCTCCTTGGCCAGTTTATAGAAATGAGACTTCCTAACCAGAAGGCGTCAATGTGGGAAATTCTCCCAAAAAAAGGATAGAATAATACAAAGTGCACAGTCAGCAAAATCTCTGGCTACAGCGCCTGTGAAAAAAGTCGCTGAGATCCAGCATCATAAAATGCTTTGGCTTTGTGGAGCACTCTATTCACCTCATACTTATTCTCAATTAGTGCATGCAGATACTAGCGCAGTCTTCCAGAAGTATTCACTGAAAGGAAAGTCTGAACGATTCTTTTAAACAATGTTGTTTATGTACTGTAGATTTCAGGATATGGGTTAATCTGTGCATTGTAAAGGCTACAGCCTTTGAAAAGCTCACACCATCTAAGCAACTCAACAGAAAAAAAAATCACAAAGGCACAAATGGTTGTGTCCTCTCATGTTAGAAAACCTACACCTGAGTCGGAGGAATTCCCCAGTGGGCTAGCAATGGGGTTATGTTCACTAAAGAGCTTTTACACATGTTGAACCAGGGTTTTCTTTATTTGCTAGCCTGGGGAGAAAAGGTTATGTAAACCTGTATATGCTCTGAACATTCATCCTACACAATACACAAAAAAATAAAGACTAGAATAGCGAGAACATGGGCTGGACTAAAGTCTGTCACATCATATTTGGCAAGGAATATCATGGAAAATATCCCAGAATTACCAAATATGACACAGATGTCTCAACCTTCCTAAATCAATATGGCTGCACAAATTGGTCACAGTACTGTACATGAAGATATATGCACTGGGATGGTCAGTAACTCAATACTTTGGGGTCAACATTTGGGTTTACTAACAACATGACAAATGGTGTTGGAGACTAACTGTCATTGGTGACATACTACGCAGTGACCAACAACTGGTCACTGTGGGTTTGGCAAACACACTTTTTTTTCTTTCATGGGAAACTCTTTGGGAAACCGCTGACAACCAATAAATGCACACCAACACAGCAGTTGGCCATGGCACTCACTCATCAGACCAGCAAATAAGCAGGTAGGCAGACTGCTGCAGACACTCGAGGAACAGCAAATACTGAACCACAAGCTAGCCACCCAGGCTATTGGCACCACCACAGCCACAGCCCGAAAGGACACACATACGCAGGCTGCCATCCAACTAGAGCAGTGATGATGCCATTTCTGGTGATGTCATCGACATCTAGTCTTGACCCAACATTTTTTGCCCATTCATAAGTAGCATATAATTAGTTGCTGCTGAGTAACGATCAAACAAGAAAAAGCCATTAACCAGAAGCCAATACATAAACTTAATCTGCTACAATTATTAGGTAATTTAGCAGACATTTTATCCAAAGCGACTTACAATTACATGGTGCTATTACGCGGAGCAGATAGGGGTTAGGCATCTTGCTCAAGGATGCTTACAGGTAGGCCAATCTGCTATTCAAATGAAGTTGATCGTTTGCTGAGAAAGGAACTTCATGCTATGAGGAATTGGGAGATGTTTGATGTTGAATGAGGCCATATTTCAAGGGAACAAGTTATTCATTTGGATTACCTTAGAACTAGGAGAATAATCCTTTTGATTCCAAATAGTGGGCACATTGTCCCACTTGGGATGAACATCAAATGTAATTGGACATGCCTTCCAGTACATTAAAACCAGTCCTGTTCCCCGCTGTGATGAAGCTATCGTCTTAAATCATTCCAGGTCAGTGTATAAATATACTGTGCCTCATTGTTCTTCCCACTGTACCCTACAGTGACGGAGCATAACAGAGGATGTTTTATTTTCACTGGCTCTTTAGGTTTAGAGTAAATCTGTCTGAAGTCCTCCCTCTCTGTGGCCCCTGGGGATCTTCATGCTCTACAAAAACTGTATATCACAGTGGCACAGGGAATAAATTATGGTAAAACAATAGCTATAACACAGCGGACAGTGTTATTTCAATAAACAAGTGACATTTTGGCTATATTATTCAGATCTGTATTTCACATTTCAGATTATTTACATTTACATTTAAGCATTTAGCAGACACTTTTATCCAAAGCGAATTACAATTAGTAGCCTACATTTGTTAACAGCATTATGTAACAAGGTTACTTCACCTATGAATTTGCATTACTAACATTACTCGAAAGTGTATCATTCGCTCCTCAAAACAGTAAATATTTAAAATTATCTAAAGTTATCACTCTTCAAACAGTCAATAATTGCTAATTACAAAGTGCTTAACATTCTTAGTGCTTATCTAGCAGAGTAGAAAGACGGATTTAAGGATAGATTATTCTAATCTAAGAAGAAAGGCTGACGTGGAGAATGTCTTTATAGTCATGAAGCAGAGGCTGGACAACTCAATTCCATCCTCTAAGTCTCTCAAGACTCGCAGTCAATGGTGGAGCCTTACACCGAAGCTTTGAGATTTGCATTCTTCTTTTGAGGTCAGAAACCAGTTTAAAAGAAAGTTCTACTTATGAGTGAAACACTGCAGTCAGGGCCGCAGGATGTGTTCCTGAAATAGTATGGTACACCATTTAGTGAATAAAAGCTGGCCAACTACCTCCACACTGTCATTTATTACAAATGAGTCAAACTCAAACAAAAGGTAATCCAATCCAGTCCTGACCGCTACTACAATATGGTCTGGAGCTTGAAGTCAACTGGACATTATTCAATCAGCACACAGTAAGACCTATGGGGCTAAATGCAATGGTTTGTTCTGTTTAGGTCACAAAGGTCGTATAATTCCCTCTACAACTCTCCATTACCATAGTTACAGCCTCCTGGACCCATTCATCAAATTCATTGCCCTTGAGCTACATAAACATAAACATAACATTATGCAAAGATGTTATAAAAATATATTCCTAGAACTGCCATGTAAGGCAGATATCTGTTTTGTTACATGGACAAGAACCAATCTATGGTATAAGAATAAACAGTACCAGAGTAAAAGAAATACCTACATTTTAAGAAATTTACATAAATAAATGCAGTTAACCACAAAAGATATGAAAGCAGTTATACAGATTATCCTCTGTAAAATCTGTTAGCGCATAATCACAGATCATCTGGCCTCAGGTTTCCAAGAGCGATTTAAAAGTCACCAAGCCTTTCCTTTAAGCCCAGTTCCAATATGACCATCTTATTTTATCAATGCACCCAAGGATCGTGCGTTTTTTTTACCTTGTGGAAGCTCCCATGGAAAACTCTCTTCACTTGCTCCTCATTAAACGTGACTCGCTGGATCTCTCCCCGGGTGTCCTTGTTGTAGAACGTGATTGTTTTGCTGGAAGCTGAAAAGAGGAGAAGCCCTGTTACGACGCAGTGACACGCACAGCCCATACAGGTGTCCAGAGCACACATGGCTGTAATGTGAGGACAGGGAGAGAGGGAGAGCTACGAGGGAATCATTTTCACGTGAAAAATAATTACTCTGGCCATTTAACGCAGGCAGTTGAGGGAGATGCGCTTTTAGCCAAACCAAGTGTCACGGGTTGATGTAAATTGTTTCGAAAGACCAGTTATTTGGATGGTTTGATTCTCTCCTTCTTTGTATGTTCTATAGCAGTTAAATAACTACCTATCTCTATGCTGAGAGACGGGAGAGCAAGAGGGAATACAAGTTTAGATATGTGAAAAGGCTTCTTTGCATCGCCAAATGAGGTCTAAAGTAAAGTTAGGGGGGCTTACGGTTGAGGGTGACCCCGACCTCGGGGTTGTTGTTGCTGTTGGCGATCTGCCAGATATCAAAGGGTTCAGCGGGCGTGTCTGGGAGGAGACGGAGGAGCAGGATTATGGTGTAGGATGGAGGAAGGCCCTCAGGGTGGATTTCCCTGTTGGAGGGAAACAAAGACGTGATGAAACGCAGTCGCAGGAGACAACTTTACACATCAGGGGTGGAAATAAGTGGCCTCTCACTGGGAGGTTGCTTTTATAAACCACCTGTCAGGACTTCCATGTTAAAGCTATTTGGGGGGGAGGTAAAAAAATCAACATGTTTGGCTAAAGTAGTCCCAATCAACTGTATCTACAGTTGGAGCCAACGCGGAGCACACGGCCCATTGCAACTTCTTGGGGCCACCTCTGCGGAGATGTAATGCTGGCAGGGCAGCAGCAACTTTCAGCTGCAATCTTTCTAAATGGGAGATTGCAGTGAGGCCCCCACATCACATAGGCTGCAGAACCTGTATTGTAGATGCTTGCCAGGTCTTCCCTGGCAAGCAAAAGACCTTTCCTGGACACTGAAATAGGTTAATGCCTTAGCCCCGGCACACAACATGTGCATCATTACAGGAAATTAACAAAGTATGCTAAATATGTCTGTATACTTGAGGGGTTGAGCAATTGCTGGAGGACAGTTTAATGGGGGCCTGTAAATAGCCAAAGGTTTTCAGTTAAGGGTGATTTGCTTGCTCCCAATATGTGGGAGGGTGGGACTGCTCCACAGTTTCCATGAGCCGTTCTTACACCTCATATTCCGCAAGCTGCGAAAACACACATTGTTGGCGTGTGGGCTCGAGGGCTAAAGGCCCTTATAAATCGTTATTAATAATGACTGTAGGCTAGGCAGGATTATGGTGCATGGGAGAGAAGAACGTAGTGTGAAAACGAGCCAGGAACATGGAAAAAAATAGTCTCCAAACGCTCAGTATTTCTCTCAGTCCCGTTCTCTCTCACACCCACACCTTTATATATATTCACACACACTTCAGGGAGCTCAGCTCTTACTTGGTGGGCTGGTTGAGGAAGGCGTTCTTGTGCAGCCTGTAGGCGATGTAGCTGTTGAAGGAGCCTGGCTCCATGGAGATGCCGTTCATTCCCGCAAACATCTTGTCTGTGATGTTGAAGGCCTCCAGCATCCTGAAGCCTGGACACACACATTCCTTAGATTACACACTGTACTTTATATACAATTACAGTTACAAATACTAAATCTCTCATGTTGTATGAAAGCAAAAGTGAAAGAAAGGCAAAACCCACAATTCCCTGACAGTATTGCTGTCATTCCAGAATTCTCATGAAGGAGTGAAGTAATGTAAGAGAAACAAGAAACCTAGGAACTAGGGTGACAGGAAAACAGATCAAGATCCTATGCTAATATGTTCCATATCTCAATCTACTCTGAATGTATGCATGTTGTTATGTATTTTATACTTACCAGGTGTGGTGAAGCCATCCATGTAGATCAGAGGACAAGCTTAAAGCAAATAACAAAGATGTCAGGAGTTAAAAAAAGAGCAGATAGGGTGATTAACATCTTATGCCTTGGGTAATTCTCAGGTAAAACCGTGCCATGCTCTCTCTTTAATCCGTAGTTTTACAAAGTTAAAGTTATGCTATAGTATCTTTATTGTATATTGCATGTTACAGTAACAGCAATGTGGACCTTAATCCCGGCCTTACTAGAAGTTGCTGTTTCGCAGATGAAGGTGATCAGGTTATCCTGAATCTTAGTAAAGGCGTCAAAGTCATCCACCACAAAAACGTGCCTCTCGCTGGGTTTGCTGCCAATGATCCTCAACTCTGTCATGTCCACATCGGCCACACCAACCACAAACATGCTGTAGCCTAGGGAGGCAAAACACAAATACACGTGCACACACACACAAAAACTTAAAACAAAGACCATTGTTAAACTTCGCCAAGGACAGTTCCTTCGTCGTAGTGATTATTAAAGCAGTTCCTTCAAATCTGCCAACGAACATTGGCTCGGACAGAGGAAAATCAAACATTGAAGTAAACACATTTGTGGTAATTCAAAGCAGCTTTCTCACATATAATTTGCATACAACACATTCCAAAAACAAAAAATAACTAAACCAATGGGATGAAGAGGCTTTGCGAAGACAGATGCAATTGTACCGGCATGCTGCAGTTTCTCCGCGCTCTTCTTGACTTCGTCCTGGGATCGTCCATCAGTGACCACAACCAGCACCTTGGGGACATTCTTCCTCATGCCGTTGTCAGAGGTGAACACCTTCTCGTAGACGTGCTTTAGAGAAATACCTGTTCACAGGAAGAGATACAGGTGGTGCTTACACGTTGTCTCTTTCCGAAGATTGGACTGGGACTTACAATTTCTGCTGCCAGTCAACTGAACTAGACTGAACTGATTTGTTGACCATTCACAGTATTACAATTCCTATGTGACGCTCCTATACTGTAATGTTCTACACAATGTATCATTACCGTCAAAGGAAAAAAATGAACACTGATTTTGTAAATTATTCAAATTATATTTCAAGCTCAAGACCTGTTTTAAAAATAGATGTATATAGATGTAGCAGCGGCAACACTTGAATAAAAGTAAAGCAATGTTTTTTCTTGATGTACCCGTCTTGGTGTTTCCTCCTCTGTAGCGGACCATCCCCAAAGCTGACAGCACCTTGGCCTTGTCATGATAGGTGTTCAGCTTGAACTCAGTCTTGGCATCGTCACTGAACTGCACAAATGACACCTGTACCAAGAGACAAGTAGTAAACAATAAGACAAGATGAGCACTGGATGTACTAGGGGATCATAGAAAGCGGTAGAGGTCACACAGACCTGCATGCCACTGGAGCTGATGACGTCGAAGGCTCCGGTCATGCTGAAGACAAACTGGATGACCTTGTTGAAACTCTCATCTCCGATACTCCAAGAACCATCAATGAGGAAGACCAGATCTGCCTTTGCACCCTTGCACACTGTGGTGAAGAAACAACAACACGGATGAGGCAGGGTATCTAGTGGCGGTAGCAGAGGATTGTCTCTCCCCTGAAAGATCCTGGATTTAATTTCCCACCTTTAAGTGCCCTTGAGCAAGTGCTTAACCCCTATCTGCTCCTAAAACACTTAGTGAGAGTCACTTTGGGGGGTTTGAATGGCAAAAAGGGTTTACTGTGAGCCCAATGCAATATCCTCAATATCGTCAATAACATTGAACACTATTTTATATAATAAATCTTTTGCAAAAAGATAACTTCGAATTTCTCCTTACCATCAAGAGATGCGGGGATGCTTGGTGGAGGAGGAACGGTGGGGGGCTCCGTTGGGGGCAGTGTGGTTCGGATCACTGCAACAGGTTACAAAAACACACACCATCAGCGTTGACTACAGATTGATACGTTACAATGTTTCACTGCAAAATAAATAAATAAATAAACAAACACCCTGACAAAAGTAAGCGAATAAGACCACTCTTTCACACAAGCAATGGCCCGCTTACTTTGTTTAGAGCTCTTTGTCACCCTGAGAATAACAGTGAGAGAAAAGGGCTTGTTCTTACATGTCCTCTCCTTGACACTGACTCCGGGTCCCTCCAGGTTGGTGGTCTGGGTGTAGACAGTGGCGTTGTAAAGGGCGTTGGGCGTCAGGCCATCGAAACAGTACTTGCTCACCGAGCCCTGGACGGTCGTCACATAGGCTCCGCTGTTGGAGGCTGGAGGAGAGGGGAGATCAGGGCAGAGGACAGCAGAGAAAAATACAAATGAGTAAATTAAGTCATAATTATCATATTCATATAGGAGAGAATAGAGAAATATACTCACAGATAATAGGTTGAACTTCAAGCCTGTAGGAGGTGGCGGCTCTATGAGGGTTCCACTCGATACAGAACGTATCGTGCCCAACATTGTAGGTGTGTAGGTCTGTTACATTCAGGTACACTGAAGGAAAAACACAAGCCTTACATACATATTCACTTTTTACCAAATGTATTCACTTTAAATGCTCAACGAAAGCATTTACACAAAATTGGCGGACATTAAAAGCTCCCAAATCAATCCGCCATTCATTGTTATTTCAGATATAACAGATATAATAATAATAAACTAATAAACAACAGTGATGTACGTACATGTGGTGCCTTGTCCCACCAGGGGTCCGCTTGTGCCTGTGTTGTACTGAGCCAGCACCTTGAGGTCATAAGTGGTTCCAGGATTCAGATTCTGCAGTTGGTAAGAAGTCACGTCTCCAACAAACACTTCCAGGGACTGATCAGAGCCTAGAGGCACACACAGACATAGTATCAACGCCAACAATCAACACAGTGTTAACAATGAGAAAAACATGGCCACAGTGTCAAAAGATGATATATTAACAAACTATTATAATCTTTGTGATTATCATTTGTTTCTATTATGTACACAGAACACTTTAGGGTCTTTGGGGGGGTTACTTTCATTATAATTATTATTTGTTTTCTAGTTGTATTTAATAAACTGTGAAAACATGTTTAATAGTGCTTGTAAGTTATCTTGACAAGTGTTTGCAGAGTTTGCCTTTGTGCACATGCATGCCTAAAGGGTTGAGCGCTATAAACCTCTGATTCTTGGGGGGGCTGACACAGGTGAAAGGTAACTGCTACTGGCCAACTTCTGGAGCTGTTACACCAGCTCTTCATTGAGCACCTTTTCCATACCTTCGGGCTGGTAGATCAGCTTGTATCCGTTGACTTTGGACGGGGCGGGGTCCCAGGAAACCCTGAAGCGGGTGTACCATTCATCGGAAACACGCAGATTCCTGGGTCCGAGCATACCCACTATATAACAGAAGAAACAGCGACATAGCAAAAACAGGCTTAACCTCTGCTTTATTCTGTGGAAATTCTTGTTTTGAATGACTAACTAACTACATTATATAACTAATGATGATTACTAAATGATTATTAAAACTATTTAAAATAGGTTACATTTAAGTTCTATATCACAGGAATGTGAAAGGGATAAAAGCTGGTGAATAGCATTCTATATGAGTCAGAAGTCTCTTTGATTTGTCAGGGGAAACTAGGCATGCCAGTGGGCAGCTATACTGATTTGCAATCCACCCCCCCACCCCCCACCCCCCATCTGGACGATGGCCAGTGGAGAATTCTCTGGCGGCTAGGAGCTGTTGGCCTTCATCACGAAAGTTGTTTTTGTTTCACTGATCCAGGATCATAATCAGTGGCTAGAGAGAGTCTATTAAGATTTTTTTCTGTGAATTCCACCATGTGAATGTGTGTGTGTCCTAAATGCATACCTCCACATTTTGTTCTTTTGGACAGTAGGAAACTAACAAAAATTAGCACAAATTAACAATTAGCAAAAAGTCTGCTGTCCGTGTGTAACTTTTTCTCATGCTTTGTCAAGGTGCAGTTGCCTACTGCACCTTTAAATACTCTCATATGGCTAAGTAGAAAGTACTTGTATGCTTTCATGGGTCTATCAAATTCTTTTCAGATGTCCACTTTTTTCAAGCCAATAAATGTCAGCGTTCATATTTCGCAGCACATGTGACTTCTGTAGATATGTTACCTGTGCGTCCGTCTCCTTCCAGCTCTCCTCCCTGGCCATCAGCATAGATGGCAGTCACCTTGATGTTGTAGGGTGTGTCTGGATCCAGATTCTGCAGAATTACGTTGTTCCTGTTCCCCTGCACTGTCGTCTGCAATTCAAAAGACATGCCACTGCATTAGGAGATGGATTACAGTTAACAGAGTAATCATTTAAATGTACAGGAGAGAGTAAATAATTATTTTATAATAGCGGGAATTAAGAAAGGTTCCTGTAATTCATACACACTGCACTGCACAGAATGTGTGATTTGTCCAATTGTGTGCCTGGGATGCGTATCCAAACACAATGGTGGAATGACTTTTATTAAAAGTTGTTACTGTTCACTGAGGGATTTTATGGCAGTTTAAAGGGAGCTGCTATTTCTGCTCAGGTACTATGCGTGTATACACTGCATATCATAATGCCCTGCCAAACATGGCAGGTTTTAAAATACTAACGGAATTACTTAATGACAGCACCACTTTAAATGTCAAGCAACAAGACTAATATGACTGCTTACTCGCTCCTCGATGGGGTCTCCGGTGGTCTGGGCGTACGTGATGAGGTACTGCATGACAGGGCCGTCAGCATGCTCCCAGGTCACAGACAGAGTGCTGGTGGTGGGGTCGTACACTCGCAGGTTCCTAGGGCCACTACGGGGAACTGGCGAGAGAGAACATAAATGGTTAACGTGTGCGTTGGAACCTGGAGCACGGGGGGCAGAGGAAGTTTGATGATGATGTTGACTGATCATAGTTTATTTCACCCACTGAAGAGAGGGCTGTAAATACTGGTGTGCCGTCTTACGTGTTTTCCCCTCATCGCTGATTGCGGGTGCTTCTCCGTCAGAGTACAGGGCCACCACCCCGACATTGTAGGGCGTATCTGGGAGCAGCTGCTTCAGCAAGGCTGTGGTTGTGGTTCCTGGTACCACAATCTAAAGAAAATCAAGAATAGTAACTCACACGGCTTAGAAAGCGAGAGTAGTGTCCTTATTGTTTTAGAACCAGTTGGTGCACGCCTTCCAACTGATCGCTCACTCTCTCAGTGGCCTCTTAAGCTTGTCAGCGCCAAGTGAAAGGGTTAGCCTACGACCCTTTAATGTAAGAGAGGGACTTGTGCTGGTGACAGCCTGTAGCGCTTAATAACAGAACAAGTTTGGGGAGAGCTGATTACAGATGGGCTGCTTTCTGTCACCACATTCTCTCTTAGTAGGGATAATTATTCTGACCTGGTGAGGGCAATGATGGCCAGAGGCCGTCCTGGGGATAATCTCTGTCTGCGTGTTTGCAAGAGTAGATAAGGTGGAGAAAATAGTGCGCATGTGTGGTCTTGTCTATGAGAAAGTGTTAAAAAGCGATAATCTGTGGGTCGTGTGTTCATAAATGAATGACAGATCTTATCGAACTTGTAAGTATAAGTTAATTAATGTGTGTTTGTGTGAAAGTTAGATGTTAAAATCCCTTTCACTTTCTTTCTAGTTGACTTTCTTAACTACAAAGCATAGAGCTCTTTTTAACTTTAACACCCAGTTGTCTGTTTATGGAAACAGGGAGTGGAGTGGAGTTTCTTTTCGAATGTAAAACAAATGTCAAGAGCTGTCTGTCGAGTTGTTAGCCTCTTCTCTCTAAGCGGTATCAGATTTGGTGGTACTGCCTGAAGAATGTGACCTCGCCGCTGGCTCCAGCAGCGGAAAACCAAAGTAAAAGAGAGTTCCTCTCTCTATCAGTGAAACCTGAACCACATCACTCTTAAAAGATGGGTGCTCTTCCAATGCAGTAAATGCACTTGATGGCCGAGTGTTTATGGCATATGCCAGAGCTATTTGTAGGTCACGTCAACTAACGCCTTGGTTGTTAGGGAGTGTAAATGGTTTCAATGTTTGGCATCTTATAAAAGAAGTTATAAACGACAGAAAAAATAGAGGCTACACTTTTCGTGCTCCATCAAGGCCGCTCGTGTTTTAACTACACAGTGATGTGTATTGCCGCTCGGGGCTACGCCTGTACACACTTCTGTCTTTAAGTGCCTAACCTAACCCTTATGAACTCTGACCTTGGGAGGAGAGTGGGAGGCATTAATGAATACCTGTGCATGTGTGCGCTTGTGTGTGTGAGCCAAGCTGTCAACTAAGCAAGTATGACGGCTATTTTATACTGTATATATATATATTTACATACATAGAATACATAGAATACATATAATTACATGATATATTATATGTATGTGTGTACGAACAGGTATTTGTACACACCATATAGGCTATATGTTTCCATATAGGCTACAGTGTATGTGTACAGTGTATGCTACAGTGTATGAGCTACAGTGTATGGGTAGTGTATGTGTATGGGATACAGTGTATGAGCACAGTGTATGAGCACAGTGTATGTTTATGAGCACAGTGTATGAGCTACAGTGTATGAGCACAGTGTATGAGCTACAGTGTATGCTACTGTGTATGAGCTACAGTGTATGCTACAGTGTATGAGCTACAGTGTATGAGCACAGTGTATGAGCACAGTGTATGAGCTACAGTGTATGCTACTGTGTATGAGCTACAGTGTATGCTACAGTGTATGCTACTGTGTATGAGCACAGTGTATGCTAAAGTGTATGAGCTACAGTGTATGCTACAGTGTATGAGCTACAGTGTATGCTACAGTGTATTAGCACAGTGTATGAGCTACAGTGTATGCTACTGTGTATGAGCACAGTGTATGCTAAAGTGTATGAGCTACAGTGTATGCTACAGTGTATGAGCTACAGTGTATGCTACAGTGTATGAGCTACAGTGTATGCTACAGTGTATGAGCACAGTGTATGAGCTACAGTGTATGAGCACAGTGTATGAGCTACAGTGTATGAGCTACAGTGTATGAGCACAGTGTATGAGCTACAGTGTATGCTACAGTGTATGAGCACAGTGTATGAGCTACAGTGTATGCTACTGTGTATGAGCACAGTGTATGCTAAAGTGTATGAGCTACAGTGTATGAGCTACAGTGTATGAGCACAGTGTATGAGCTACAGTGTATGTGCCATTCCTTCAGTAAGAGGCGACTCACCGACTCAGAGGGCCTGGTGCCAGTCGATGGGGAGTAGACCACCCGGTACTGCTGCACCGGGCCCGTGGCTGCTTCCCAGCGCACATTGAGGGTGTTGGTGGTGGGGTTGAACACCTGGATGTTCCTGGCGGGGCTGCGCTCCACTGAGGGGTGGGGGGTGGGGGGGAGGGGAGATAAGAAAGGATAAAAGAATAAAAGAGAGGTCAAGGGAAAGCAGGGAGTGTGGAGGGTTTGGAGTCGAGAGACGAGAGGAGGGGGGGGGGGGGTCACAGAAGGGTCGTAGAGATAGGGGCGGGAGATAGAGAAATGATTAAAGACAGAGGAAGACGGGAAGATAAACGAGAGGAGTTAAATTAACGAGGCAGCTAGGCTGAGTCTCCGGACGTATCTAAATGACGCCTGCATAAAACTCCTACCAAGTTCTATTGTGATTTCCGCTTTGTCTCTGTTCACAATGCATGCTCTAGACTACACTGGACTACACGGACAACATAGATTTCCGCAAACACGAGGACATTAAAGTGACCATTCTCACTGGTGTCCCGCAGGGGCACACTAAAGAAGTTACTTAACAATATTGCTATTAACAGGACACTTCCTTTTATTATTCTAAATGTTAGTTAAAAGGAGACACAAGGAGTCCTGTTTTGTGTTGTGTCAAAATTGCCTTTTCAAAAAAATAAAATAAATCAAAGCAGGCTTTGGACTGCTCATAAGTGCTGTGAGCTTCTTTATTAAAGGCTAGGAAGTTTCCTAAGTTAAGCCACAATTTGTCTGTGGCTTGGCTACTTCTCCTCAAATAGTAAAAGCAGACCTACTGAACAAACCGAATGCGCTGACTCAAGAATATATTGAAATCTTGCACTTTGAAATGATTCAAAACAGTAAAGAGGCTGTGTACTGTATCCCACAGAGGATTAAAACCACAGGTTCCTGGCAATAGGACCCCAAAATGACCATCTTCCAGTTTCCAAGAGGCACCATGTGATACGTGTGTAGCGGGCTGTCTTACAAGTCCGGTCTAGAGGACTTTAAACATGGTGGGATGCTGCCGTCCAAAGGAAAATGGTGTAACAGTAACAAGACCTGATGTTAGCCAAGTGAGTAGAGAGCCACAGAGACATAATGCTTTCTATTCATCTCTAACCCTTTCCCCTGTTCTATTTTCCCCCAAAGGGTAGCCAGTTACTCACTGTATCCCCTCAACCCCTCACTGCCTCACCATCATCCAGACCACTACCCATCATTACAACCTATAAATGGATGGTATTACAGTAAAGGGAGAGGAGACTGCATTATGATGTTGCCAGCCCTGAGGAATTCCTTCCTACGCAATCACCCCTCAAGTTGCTGACTCATTCTCAGCAGAGGTTGGCGGTTTTTAAATTGTGGAAGAAGCTGGAAAATCCTACTGTTCTCAAAACTGGAAGCAAATTAAGCTGATTAAACTGAATAAGAGTGCCATTTGGTGTCATGTTAGATTTCATGGTTGTAACACGTGTACATTCAAGACCGGAACGCAGCTTGCATTTATTTTTCGTGAAAAAAAATTTGAAATCTAATCTGGTTTGGACTACAGGCATTGGAAGGCCTTTGAAAGCAAACCAATAGCTTCAACTATGCATTATTAGGGGCTAACTGACATGCGGCGAAAGTGAATGCAGAAAATGAGAACAATAAGTTCATTCTGGAAGAATACTGAGTGGATTCATCCTGGCTATGAAAAACAATATTATTGTCCATATGTAGAATGTCAATCTCAATAGAACTGGCTTTTTCTCACACCGGATCATAAATGTTATACTATTTCTCTTCTCTCGGGTTCAGTGATAGGTTAGTGTTTAGGGTGACTGACTCCCAGCTCAAAAGATCATGGGTCTGCAAGTTGTACATGAAATGTTTAAACCACCACCTGGTTACTAATACAGTACTTGTAGTTGAACTTGCTTTGGGTAAACTGTTGGGTAAAATTACCTAACTGTAATTTACTGTAGACAAGAGACACCGTTTTGTGTCGTGTTAAATGTTGTGTTGTTGTGTGTAATGTGTTCTGCTTTCCACTAGGTGCATGGAGTGTCTTGCCCAGTGTCTTGTTGTGTAACAGACAAAAGGATGAGAGACAAAATGAGGTATACAGTATGTCAATTTGGAGAGTGATGATTTTGAAGGAAGGATTTCAATGTTTTAGCTGATTAAACTGTTCATGCGCTGAGCACTTACATGTCTTTCCGTTCTCAGACATGCGTTGTCCCTCTCCAGTGGGGTAGACAGGCGCCACTGTCACCGTGTATAAGGTATCCGACTGCAGGTTTTTCAGGACCGTGCTATAGGTGCTGCCAGATACCTGCACCTGCGAGTTGAGACACATACAAACAAAACGGGTCATCTTCAGGTCAAAGAAAGTATGGCCTTTTCCTTGGACTGTAAATTATAAATACACAAAACAATCCTTTCCCTACATTTTGTATTTTAGGAAAAACCCAAAGAGTCCTTCATGCCATTTTATTAGAAGACCACAGCTTCAGTAAATCCATCCATCCATCCATCTTACCATCTCCTCAACTCCTCCAGCAGTGGGGACATAGTAGATCTTGTACTGTCGCACGTTGCCCTCAGCGGCCTCCCATTGGACGTTCAGAGTGCTTGTGGTGGGGTCAGTGACACGCAGGTTCCTTACACCACCCAGAGGCTCTGCAGTGAGACAACAGCAGTATAGCTGAAAGACCTCGAAAAGGATTTGAAAGAATATGAGTAGTACTTAATAATACAATGGGCCGCATTTGTAGGCCCACAGGAAGAGTAACACTGTCTCTTTTGAGATTGCAGTCTCCAGAAAAATTCAGTTGGAGGGAGGTTTTATTGAGCTACAACACATTCCAGCTCTGATACGTGACGTCTTCTGCCCTTGTAAACTTGGGAGTGAACAGGGAGAGAAGGTCCATTCCTTTTACCAAGGTCAGCGCATCTTTTACTTTCAATGTGTTGAACATGCGAAAAGGCTAAATCAATGTGCTCAAACAATATACACAATATTCTGGCCATAATATATATATATATATATACACATTATATACATACAGTTTAATGACAATTAGGCCAATATTCATGATTTGCTTTAAGTATAAGTTGTAAATGGTTTCTGTACTTACTGGTCTTGCCAAGGCCATTCAGCTCTGAGCTGGGTCCTGTGGGATAGACTGCTACCACGGAGATGGAGTACTCAGTGTCAGGGGTCAGTTTAGGAAGTAATACTGTGTTTTTCTTCCCTCCAACCTGAGTCTAATCAGTGGAGAAAATAGTTGTTAGCCCCTCTCAGCATTACTAGCATTAGCTAGAAATTACAATGACTGATGAGCAATAAATTGTATTTAGCAAAAATGCAATTGAAAAGATCAAATGTGTCCAAGAGCTTCTTTAAATACTCCCAGAAAATGGGAGAAAACATATTTGATGGTTTTCTGCGGGGCAATACAGAGTTTAACAACACCTCCTGGGTTTTTCAATTCATATCAATAACCTCACGGAATTCCACACTTAAAAAATAATGGACTTCCCAAATTTTAGTGGAGGATGTTGTGAGCAATTTTGGACGTCTTACTACGTTCTGGCCATGGTAAATGTGTACGCCAAAATGTAGCCAAAATAGTTGGATGTCTTGTCATAACAAGATTTACTACACTGTATGCTGTAGGGAGTAGATTATAATTGTAGCCAGGAGAGAGTGCATGTCGCTTCTGAATGAGTAGAACTCCTCTCTGATCAACAAATGTGTCTTTAATTATTGACAGCTTTATTCAAGTGAGTGGGGGATCCTATCAGCAGGCCATGATTAAGCAGAAATCAGACGTCTTGTCATTCCGCTCCAGCAAAATGTTCCTTGTACACAAGTGTAAAGTGCGTGTCGACCATTTTCGAGAGCAGACGCGTCATCCCAGATTAAATAAACACGACCCGTCTTACTGTACATGTTGAAACCTGATGGTGAACCAAGAACACTTGGCGGCAGGTTGAATGCCTGTTTCCAGTTTTCCTACAATGTCTCAACTTTTAAATGTGATATCACCCAGACAATCAGCGCAGCTAAATTTCAGCCAATCAAAACGACAAAAACATTTCATCCTGTGTTAAAGGAAACGCGGTGGCCAACAAACGATCAACATATCACGTGCTGTGTGTAAGATGTATTGTAGGAAGGCTTTGATGAGATAAAAAGATAATCTTTAGCAATCATATTCAGCACGACAAATGCTGAAGATAATGCAATGCTGCCTAAACATCTGGGCCACATCAAAATAGAGGAAACAACCATGAACTTACAGCCATCTTTTATATGTACTGCAGTGCACTGTAGTACTGCAGTAACATTCACACATATACTGATAATCATTGCTCACACCCACCCACTTTGCATCTTTCAATTATCTGTTGGGTGCCTTCCAGCTACTATCATAGTTCAATTCAGACTTCATCATCTAAACATTTCACAAGGTGGGATTACAAAGACCTCATGAATCGAGTGTGGGCGAACATGATCGCCTTTAGTCTGATTGAAAAAAGATTGTTGGAAAATTTAAATGAATGATTTGTTTGAGTTTAACTGCAGCTGTTTCAAGTTCAGTCTGTCCACATGAATGACTCCTGCTTTTGATTTCAAACCAAAACTTTTAAATCATTCAAAAATTCTTCGAAAAGTAATTTACTCCACTGACAAGCCTATTGGGAAATACTATGAGCTAGCCTTGAACCTATTGCCTGATTGCATAATTAGACTAAATAAGCAAAATGACAATGCAATTTTCAGCATTTTGGGGATCCTTTATGCGTGAGAAATAAATTTTCATGCTGTGGGAGTCCTTACCGTCTGGCTCCTGCCTCCACTGGTGGGAACGTATGTGATCTTGTAGTTCTGGACACGGCCCGGGGCGGGGTCCCACTTGGCATTAAGGCTAGTTGTGGTCTCATTGAACACAACCAAGTTGGTAGGCGGTCCGCTGGTTACTGAAAACACACAAACGGACACACACAAGCCACAATCACTACAATGTTGATGTGTGTATTGACCCTTTAGCAATAGCAAACGCTCCACAGACATTCTAAAGAGAAAATCTTTTAAAGACCCAATCCTTGATCTTACGATCCCTTATGATGGAGAAGTTGACCTCACATACTGTGACGTCTACAACAGCTCCTGTTTCAGCCCATCTGAGATCAAATTACGCGGGCGTGATGCTGGTTTAAGTCAAGGATTGTAGCTTTAAAGAGGAAAAGACAATCCTCTTCTGGGTCTTTGTCTTTTCTATAGCAGTAATAGATGGATGGATGGGTGGATGAATGGATGGATGAATAAATCAATGGATAGATTTATCAATGAAGGGATGAAGGGATGGATGGATGGAATGGGATGGAACACAGAAAGACATGGGTATGAGGGGATTCAAACCCCAGCCCTGCAGGTGCATGCATAGTTGTAATCCTTCTATAACCCTTCTAAATATTAAGGGAACCACCTATGGATGATTGACAATGGAACATATGAACAGGGAGTCAGACAGACAATGAAACAGGAGGCTGTGTCAGCCACAATGCAGCACCATCGGAGTGGCTTTTGGGTTAAGTGCCTTGCTCAATGACATAGTGATGGCAGTCTGAAGAACAGCAGCACTGATGACTGGGCAGAATGATGAAACATGCTGACATCACGTGGGGACAAAAGCAACCCGTGTTTACCACCAAGTATACTTACCTACAACAGTGCCCCTGGACACTAAGGAAGCAGAAATAGAGAGGTATAACAGCCATTTACCTAACACTTCACACATACTGTTGACGGAAGCCCCAAATTTAAATAATGTCGACTAATTTTTCATTTGTTATAAGCAGTGGTTCTTAACCTTGTTGGATGTACTGAACCCCACCAGTTTCATATGCGCCTTCACCGAACCCACCGAAGGGGGGCGTGTCATCACGAATCGTATGAGTCGGGTGTGTCTTATCCTCCGCTGAATCCCTAAGACTGACTCACCGAACCCCTGGGGTTCGATCGAACCCAGGTTAAGAACCACTGGTTATAAGTGAACATATGTTCACACCATTCAATGCAAACATAAATCAAAAACACACGCCAATATGCATTTCCAGCATAATTAGAACAGATATAATTGGAATAGTTCTACAGAAACTCAAACTGAATCAAAATTTAAATAGAAGGGCCATAAATGCCCTATCATTTCATTCAAATCCCCATATATGGAGGCTTCATCATTGGACAGCGGCGTATGTATCTTACATGTCCTTTCGGTGCCCAGCAGGTCCTCGCTCTCTGATTCGTCAGGGTAGATGGCAGTAACAGACACGTCATAGGGTGTGTCTGGGTCAAGGTTCTCCAGGAGGTGGTTTGTCTCATCGTTGTTCAGGATTGCCTGAGGAGGACGCACACAATCAACACAGGTTGGAACCGTGTTTGGCTGATATTCTAGCTAATTTATGTTAAAGTAAAGCGACCCGATGTCTATATTGGATTGCAGTATGGTTTGGTGTTTATTATTGCAATCCTATGTTTTTCAGATCATCTGACCATAAACAAGTTCTTACTGTTGAAGTGATCAAGAAAAAACTGTTATTTGACAGCTGCTGTTTTACTTACATACTGGAAGTTGATCTCTCCCTTCTTGGTCCAGCCAATGCGGTAGAGAGCCACGTCAGGGGCTCCGTGATCCCAGTGGGCTCTGAAACTGGTCTGGGTCACATCTGAGAAGCGCAGGTTCTTGGGGGCAGGAACCACATCTATGGAAAAAGAAACAACCAATGTCAAGGGAACCAACTAATGCTAATGAAGACATTGTTATTAGCTTGGTAAGTATTTCCATCTCTTACCAGTGATAGCCGATCCTTCCATGCGCGGTCCAGGTCCCGCATCGTAAATAGGAGTAACAATCAGGCTGTACTCAGTCTGTGACATCAGGTTGTCCAGTTGCCTGGTGGTAACACCTCCACCCACTTCCAGCTGTGGACCAATCAAATTGATTCATTCAAGAAATATTTCACAGTTAATTGAATCCCAGCATCTGTGTCTGGAACTTGTGTGTTTGTATGTGTGTGAAATTTCCTATATTGAATTTAAATGGAAATCTAACATGTTGTTGCCAGTGTTTTTGCCAGTGTTTTGCCAGAGTTGTAAAATCCTCCGTTCTCAGAAAATGTTTCCAGGGGTGCAGGCAACAGAAGTAATGCACATCTAGTAAGATGGTTCATAAAAATGACCAGAAGGCACAACGTTTCTGTTTGTCGTCCAAATAAGAATAGAGAGGAAAGAAAGACGCACACTCAAATCCCAAAGATGCTATTGAAGTTTTGTGCATTGTGCAAATTCGCGGATGATTTATGCTAATGCTAAACTTGAAATGACTGCCCCAGTTTGTTTTCCTGCTCTTTGGGTTTATGCTGTGAATCTAAACTGCCTCTTTTATGGAGGATTATGTTCAAGAATACAGCAGCACGGCTGTGTTGGGGATGGTGTAGTGTCACCAGCCGTGTCCTGTTATATTATCCCCTGGGTCAGAGGTGGAGTCCTGCTAGTTTCTGGCCAGTGAGCTCCTCCTCGCTCAATCCCTAGGTTTGAAACTTAATTCCTCAGCGCATGTGTGATTTGATCCTCAAGCTTTATGGCCGTTGTTGTAGCTCACCTTCGCCTGATTTATGCCTGAGGATGTAGCTGATGACAGCGCCAGAACATGCTGCTTTAGGCAAAGAAACCCCATGAGAAGGGGCATGGGACCGTTCAATATTTCATGCTCTTTCACCTGTCAATCCTTAATCTATGGCCAACCCTGAACCTCTCATACCACCACCACTCCTCCTTATCGTGAACGATTGATAATAAATTATACTGTTACTGCACTGTTTGATATATTACTGAGCCCTTTTGTCCAAGAATCTGCTTCTTCCATTATATTTCATGTCTAATATATTTAGTGATCAATCAAAAGGCCCAATTTCAATTTATCACTATCAAACATAATGGCTCCCACCGAAAAAAAAGCTCCGTACAGTATATGAAGTGGACCTGAAGGAATCAAAGTGGTCAAACAACAAAGTACTTAGTTAGGAATCCCATATGCCCATTAGAGTGCCAAAGAGTACAAAATAGAAAGGCTTGCCATATTTAGAAATAGTCAATTCTGCTGAGACCATTGTTAAAGGGATAGTTTCTAATTGGATGTATCTTTTTCTGTTTCTATGGCTACTTTTGATGAAACGGCTCTCCATGGAGCTACAGTATGTGATTCACTGAGAAAAAAATTCCAAATATAGTAACATATTTGGGGTATTTTAAAGGAACATCCTGGATTATGTTTAAACGTTTTTCATTGTGAATGACGATGAGGCTGTTTACATGCTGTGCAATACAACTCGGGTTCTGCATAAGGAGATTGACAAATCACAAGTCCATCATAAGGTGGACGTTTCTGGAAGCGCAGCTCACCTCTTTAGCGTCTCCGTCCTCAGGTGTGTAGGTGATGAGATATTTGCGAACCGCTCCGGGAGCGGCATCCCAGATAAGCCTCATGGTGCTGTGGGTGACGTCAAGCACCTTCAGTTTACCCGCGGGTGGCAGGGGCACTGGGCAAGAAACAGATGACTGTGTTTAGCTTTAGAAGACATGTATAGCACTATGTTTAAGCACAAAAGTTATGACGATGACTTGTGAAGCCCTTTGGGACTGTACTGCAACTGTTCATATAAATAAACTCGACTTGACTGAAACCACAATAGGCATGCTAGTAGCTAGCGTTGCATACTTGCTCTAGTAACTCGTTTTTTTTGTGGCCTATTATTTTTATTATTCTTATTTCACTTGAGAGACTGATTGCACATGCCTGCCAAAGCGCACACACTAAACGCAGTGGGTTTTATAAAACAGACTTCAGCTAGCGAGTCAGAGACTACGTACGTGTGACTCCCTGGTCGCTAAGGGGCTCGCTAGCGGACTCCCCATGCAGGGCGAAGATGGAAAGAGCGTAGGCTGTGTTGGGAAACAGCTTCATCAGCTGAGTGTCGGTTATATCTCCTCCCACCCTAGTCTACAAGAGGATTGGACAACAGGACATGGATTCCACAGTGACTTACAAAGAGACATATTGGATCAGAACGTTTTCAAAGGCTTGAGAATGTTCTGGTCTGACTGATCCGCTGCGGCCGGATGTGACCCTACGGGTTTGACACCTCATGAAGAAAATGATGGTGTTCCCTTGGCAACGTGAGCTCATGGTTTACCCACCCTCTTTGTCCAACAATGCTTTTCCCTGTTTCCCTTCTTCCTGGATGTCCGACTGGGAACACTGGAGGCTTTGTTAAATGTTATTACAGAGTATGACATCTGCATTTTGTCAGCAATCACTGAGTGACTGGTTGGTCACTTGGTCTGTTCACACTGTTGTGTATATAAGCTTGTGTTTGAATGCTTGTCAATGTGCGTATTGTATTGTGTGTGTAATGTTTTGTCGATAGAGTACAAATAATGTCCAACTGGGGCTATGGCTGCCAGGCGATGGGGAATGTTTGCCCATTGGCATCGAACCAACCTCTTGCTCTGGAGCTGGTTGGGTGGCGTTGATGGCACTGTAGAGGAGCATGTAACCAGTAGCACCCTTTGCTGCCTGCCATCGGACCCGCATGGTGGTAGTCTGCTCATCGTAGATGTTCATATTCTTCACTGCACTCAAGGGCACTTGAAAGCAAGGATGTTAGAGATTATAGTGAAATCAGCGGAACAGTAAAGCGAGATGCAGTGTGTTGTGTCTAAACATGTGTAAGAGTACACTGAAGGAATGAACTGATACATAAAAGAATATCAGATGATTGCATGAAGAGACCAGCTGATTTAGTGTGCCCTTACCATGGTGAAAACTCCACAATAAGAGTCCTTTTATGTGCAGTTTTATGGAGGTTTAATTCAGGACCATAAAAGTTGTGCTATTCTAGAGAGTACAATTAAAATAACCAGCAACAATTAAAAAGAAACAAACAAAGAAATCTAAATGGCTCCTTAACCTCAATGTGATTATTTGGAGCTCCTTTGAGTTTTAATTAAATTATGCTAATGCTATCTTTACATGGCCACATATGGTTTTATAAACAAGGCTACAATATACTTTCTTTGAACATTTGATTATTAGAGGGCACATGAGAATCACAGTCATTGAGTTGGCCTCTCAGTAAATATAATTAGCAATTGTAACCAGATAAATTCTGCGAGTGCACAAGTGAGTACTGTATGTTTGACTGCTGTGTGTACAACAGGTATGTGGGTATAGCTTATGTATACTTTCTAAGAATTGAACTCAAGTAAACATGTCAGCCTACTGTAGCACTATTCTATGAGGGTACTAATGAAGATGTCAGTTTAGAATTTACGTTTGCCTTTCTAATAAAGCAGTAAAGTTTATCTTGTACATGGACTTGAAGCGTACAGCATATCTCTCTAACGAATTCATATGGACCTCGAAGAAAAGAAAACACTTACATGTGGTCTCAGATCCTTTAAGTGGCTCACTGCTATCCTCTCTCACCATGGAGTAGACGCTGACCAGGTACTTAGTCAGGGGGTTCAGGTTCTGGAGGACCACAGTGGTCTCTGTCCCATCCACAAATACCTGGTGGCAAGGGGAAAGTTATAAGATGGCAAACCTGTACGTGCATGTGTCCATGTGTAGGAGTGTCTATTACAGGTAACCATATAAGAGAGAAATAAGGGGCAGGATAGTCTAGTGGTCTAGACTCCCAGCCAGAAGGTAGTGGGTTCAAGCCCCAGACTTGGCCTACCTGTAAGCATCCTTGAGCAAGATACCTAACCCCTATCTGCTCCATGTAATGCAGCAGCATGTAATAGTAAGTCGCTTTGGATAAAAACGTCTGCTAAATGACCTAATTGTAATTGTAAATATGAAAATCGGATATTCCCTGTTAAACCACCATATCAGTGTGAAACTGGTCTGTTCTGTTTAAACTGGAAGGATAATCAATTAGGCAAAACAACAAAGGCTGTATCTGTTTCAGGTCTGGCGCAAGTAGCGCTCATAGAGTTCCAATTAAAGCCATGAAACCCCCGCTGACCAAACTCGGCTGGATCCAGACCATTGTCTGCTTCAATTCCAGCTCCACAAACAAAACTAACACATCATCCACTCTGCTCACTAACACGCAAAACCAAAGGAGCTAGACAAAAACAAACATATCCCTAATGTAATTGGATTCAGATACTAAAAATGGGCCTGTTCCGTAGGCTCTGAAGCCAGGTCTCTGCTGTCCAACAGTGCACATGAGAAACAATTCATTATTTGCTTTCTAATTTTCCAAAGTAAAAGCAGTGCATTTTTGTTGCCTTGCCCTCGGATAGTAATGTAATTAGAAACCCACGCAGAAAGAGGCCAAAACAAACTTGACTGTCTGGAGTGGGGAGGCTTAAGCGGAGTTTCCCTAAGTCACAGCAGGTCAGGGTTTCATGCCAAACCAGGAACTCCTGAAAACCCCTGGGACTCCATTTCTCACAATGCTTTGAGCAATGAATGAATTCATGGGAAAGCAGTGTTTTTACATTTGCCTGTGTAAAAGCACATCCCAGGGTTAATGTGATCCCCTCAACCAATTTTAATCAAACTTTGGATATACGTTTATATTTAATTGTGTGGATGACCAAAATATGTATCTTCAAAACAACATGGCCACCGTGGACCAGAGTTATGAAATTAGGCAGATACAGTATGCTCAGGGATAAGATTATAGCTGAACTTTAAAGTATTGTTCAGCCTGTAACATGCATTTCATCAATGGCCACCTTGTTAAGCCGTCACGTTGTAATGTAGCTGGATTGTTAAGGTGTGTGTCTGTACCTCTTCTGGTTGTCCAGAAACAGTCATGTATTCCACACGGTACTTCTCCACTGGGCTTGAAGGTGCAGTCCATGTAGCTCTGAAGGTGTGGTGGGTTACATCTGATGTCACCAAGTCAGTGGGCGCCTCGGCTCCTCCTTTTCAGGTGTAAACAAAGAGATGGAAAAACTGACGGATGGACTATGATCTTAAACATAGTGTCTTATTCCTCAGTTTCCTCATTATAATACTTAAGCTAGTGGTCTCAAATCCCAAAAAGTATAATGTATAATGAGTATAATGAATGCATACTGAAACTACTGGGTACATAAGGTCTTGGAAAACCCACAACACGCATTTTAAACTACTGCTCTCAGGGGAGGTGAGAAGCTAACTAGCTTACTGTAGGTTTGTGATTACGACTACGACATTAGATACGACTCCACTAATAGAAGCTAATAAAGCCTCAAAGACGTTTCCCTCAGATATAGTATCAAATAACAGCTCTTTAACTTGATGAAAAGGCAGACAATTATTCCTTCCAGAGAGGCAGAGAGACTATTAAAGAGAGAGAATATGATCTGGGGTTGGCTGGTTCGTGGCATGGGTTCTACTATTACTCTTCACGGCATGGGCCAGGCTTGTAGGTCTGTTGGTCTGGGATACTCAAAATTATGATTATAGTGTCCTGACATATGGCTTGGAATATCAATAGTTAGGTTGTGTCAAGTTATTACTAAAATAAGTTTTTTTTGTATTTAGATTACATCTAACACAGAGTGTAACCCTAGATCAATTTGTGTGTTAATGCTTTGTATATACCTGGTCCCTTAACGCTGTTACACAGGTTGTCGGTCAAGCTGTCCACAATGTCCAACAGGAAGGAGAAGTCAGCCACATTGTACATGTGAATCTCATCTGGGTCAGAGGCAATGGACCTCAACTCATTCTCATCAGCGTTCTTCACACCTACAGATCAGCAGGTCAGATGTCACTTGCTGTGTTTCTACTGAGAATTGGCATTATTCTACGCTTTTTTCCGAAGTGACTTATGATGAGTACAATTACAAGTATTAGGGTAGACTCTCAGAACCTTTCGGCTGGCAGTCCACCACCCTTAAGACTAGCCTTGTGAGTTGTGAGTTAGATTGTAAGATTTAATGATGCTAACTAGGTTTAAGAGGATGACCAATATGTCAAGAATATTTACACTTCTAACAGTTGGTTAAACAGGACTTGGAAACTTTAATTTACAACTTTATCCAAGCAGTCCACTGAAAATGAATGTAATTTTAACTTACCAATGGCGTACAGCTCAATGTTTTCGCCACGCAGCTTCTGAGAGTTTTGGATAATGTCGTCCTGAGACTTGCCGTCAGTGATCAGAACACCGATCTTACGAGCGTTGGGGCGCATGCCAACATTCTCTCTGAAATTGTTCTGCAGGATGTAGTTCAAGGCCAAACCTAAAATAAAGACACAGTCCGTTGAGTGTCTCTCGGACAATGTTCTGCTGTCTTTCAGTGGCCTATATATTAAGCAGCTACACAACTGCATTACCAGTCATGGTGTTTCCTCCCTTGTAAGGCAGGTTGGCGACAGCCTCCAACAGTGAGTCCCTGCTTCTGTGAGCATTAAGGTGCCACTCTGTCTTTGGGTCTCCGCTGTACTGGGCGAGACCTAGAGTTATCACAACAAGAAAATATTGTGAGACATCCCTCATTATCAGGCCCATTCCACAGCTACGAGTGAATGTGCATATCCTGGGCAGACCCACCAATCTGGACCCTTTCAGGGCTAATGTCAAACACTCCAACCATGCGGCTGATGAAAGCTCGGATGGTCTTAAAGTTGAGACGTCCAATGCTCCAGGAGCCATCAACCAACAGCACAATGTCGGCCTGGGCATTGGTCTTACACACCACACCTGACAGGTCAACAGCCGGAGAGTTGCAGTTAGAAGAAAACCATGGTCCCCAATCATACACTAATCCATGTACATAACATCAATATAGATTGTGGGAACAAATGTCATGATTTAGAGGTGATCAAAGAAGGGTGAGAGGTGAAGAACAGGGACGGAAACGGGTCCATGAAATAAACATGACACTGATGATATTGAAACAGCAAAAACTGCAAACACATATCCTATCGTTTCTTTCACACGCAAGCAGTAAATCCTTTTCATTTTCCATCCTATTCTGAGACACTTTTATCAGGGAATTTGTTTTTTTAATTCTTGTCTTCTGTGCCGTGGCATTTTTCTCTCTCTCTCTGTCTTCGCTTCCGAGGAGGGCTGTTCTATTCACGGCTTAACTTGTTGGGAGCACACACCCCTACAGAGCCGTGATATATGATGGTTTTCCTTTGTGCGAGACAACCGTGCATTCCATAGCACCGCGGCAGCGCTGTTTCTGTTTTCCAGACACCTGTGTGATGAAAATAATAGGCCTCCCATCCGCAGCACCTAAAAGCGGGCTGCAGATGCACTAGGGAGAATAGAGGTAGACGTTGTGCAATCTGTCGCTTTCTGCAATTGAAAACAGGTTACATTTGATTTACAGACGTTGGTTGTTCCTAGCCTATTCTAACCCCACCCCCATGCAACAGATGTCTGGCTTAACCAGAAGTAATGCGTGAGAGACAGACAGACAGACAGACAGACTGACAGACAGACAGATGCTGAATGCACAGTGAGAAGTGTCTGCTAAGACGTCTTATGGTTTGATTCAAGTCACGGAGACAAGATAGAGATTGAAAAATTTGGATTGAAAACAACATTATTGTTGTGGTAATTTAAGTGCCTGTTTGTTTATTTTCAAGTTTAACTGTGTTTTTGCCATGCCTACTCTTAACAGTGATATTTATATATTTTTGAGTTGGCTGCGGAAATGCTTGAACTAGAGAATCACACATTTCTTTCAACTCTTTCTATTTTATCCTATCAGAGCGGGGCCCTCATTGTATGCATATCTGTTCCTTATTAGCACAGGGCCTGCAGCTCTCAGCGGTCAAGCTGATCTCTCTGGAGCTTTGCATCAAACACATAACATTTTCCCCTGTCCTTACACTTGCAGCCTGCCGTGCGGTGGTATAACATTGTCTAATTGCTAACAGATACGTTTGTGGGTCAAGTCTGCCATGGCCGTGCTTGGACTCAACATAAAAAAAGAGAGTGCCCAATCAAGAGGGAGTGACAAAGCGTAGAAAGCAGGAAAAGGCCGACAGATGGAATTGTCATTATATCTGTTATTATTTCTGACATTTAGCTCTGATGAAAGCCATTTAGGGCAGCCCATTAGCTTTTATGGGTCTTGGAATTAGTGTGGGTTTTCCTAAGTAAAAACTGACTGTGATTCCCATCATTTAGTGCCCAAACGAAATATAACAAGTCCTGCTTTATTATTAACAAAACATTTAGAATAGGTAGAATGCTACTAGTTTATAATAATGGAGGCATTACCTGTGGCCTCATAAGGAGGGGGTTCAGGAGCATCAGAGAGAGTGGTTTTCTCCTCACCAGCTAATGGCATACTCTCTCCACCCTCAAACATCCCAAACACGCTCACGGTGTACTTGGTACCAGCTCTGAAAAACATTATTAACACTTTTCAATGATTCACCACAATCTACCTGTTGCGTCTGAATAATGAGAAGCGAAGTGAGGCATTAGCACTGGGTCATGCTTCAGCGTAAACCAAATCAGAGATTTAGTGCTGAGGACACACCTTAGCTCCTCCAACACCACAGTGTTGTCATAGGGCCCAACGAGAAGTTGTCCCAGGTCAATGTCCTCCCCTATGGGGTGGAAAGTGACTTTGTAGCCCTTAACGGCTCCAGGAGCAGGGTCCCAGGTTACACGGAAACTGGTCCTGAAGGGTTCTGAGGTCTGGAGGTTCCTGGGCCCTTTGTAAGGTGACACTATAGAGGAAGGAGAAATTATTGTATCCAAGCTGGAAGGTATACTAATCAAGACACACACATACTCAGAAATATAAACCCAACTAAATCCAGTCTGACTCCATCCCCCTACCTCTGCTGCTTACTAGTTTTATGGGCCAACAAAAAAGAAGAGCCCAATTTAGGCCAAAATAATTACATGGTGGGTGAACTAGACAGAAGTTCAGGTAGACTAGATTCAGGTGAGGTATATTGAATATGACAAAAAAATAAAATAAATGATTAAACACATTTGGTATATAAAATATGTAAATATATATATGAGATTAAAAATGCACATTGAAGACATTAAGGACTCCAAGATCCTTTTATGGGGTTGGGATAGAAGTGTATTATTGGAAGGGCCAGAAAGACAAGTTAACCCAGCCTAACCCACTCTCAGGGGATTCTTTATGCATTTCCTGTAGGTGTTGTTCAATGGTCAGACATACGCGTTGTTCCTTCTCCCTGCCTCGCTCTCCCTTCTCCCTGGCGGTAGACGGGCAGCACGGTGATGTCGTAGGTGGTGAGGGGAGTCAGGCGCCTCAGGACGGTGGTGGTATTGTCTCCTGGCACCTTGGCAGCCAGCTGCCGCCCGCCCTGCTGGGGCTTGTAGGTCACCCGGTAGTTGAGCACGTTGCCCGGCGCCTGCTGCCATGTCACCCTCATGCTCCTCTCGGTCTCCTCCGAGACGACGATGGCCCTGCCAGCAGCAGACACTGCAGGGGGGAGATGAAGGAAAAGAAAGGTGGTTAAAAAGTGGAAAGAGTGAGGGAACGGTGTCAAATGTCATCTTCTCCTGCCATGTTGGCATGGAAACGGTGCAAATGCGCCGCCTAAGCTTCCAATATAACTTGTAGGGTGAGTGGCAGTCGTGCTGGTGTGTAAAGAAAACGTTAACATGCTTGGCTACCTCCCAGGGTCTCTGCTGACTTTCCATAGGCTTGTGAACACAAACCCACCCAAAAACGTCTTGATTTCATGAGCAGACCTAACTTTACAAGATTGATCGTGTTCGCCTGGCGTGTGTCAGGAGTCCAGCACAGATGATTTGTGAATTTGAGAAAACCCAGCAGTTCTCTTTTTCCCCCCGTAGCGTTGCCTTTGAGTGTTGTATTCAAAACAGGAAGGGCAAGTGTGATTTGTCAGAGCCCTCCAAACGAGCCACGGAAAATATTCAGGTCTACTTCAGAGGGAGTTTTAATTTTATGAATGGAAAAATAGAAGCGCATCCAAAAGTTTTCAGTGTGTTGCTTTGCCCAAATGGACTAGTGGTGTCTGCTGAGCAGAAGGGACAAGAACGCCAACAGGTGCAAGGAAGGCATGAGCTCAGCTGGCATGGTTATCAGGCCTAAATAGCTGCTTTAAGGTGGTCATTCTGGTGTATATGGCACCAATACTCATTGCCAGAATCAATAACGAAAACAATTTTGGCTATACATATTTTTTCCATCTTGAGATTCCATCTTGCTAACTGGTGGCTACATGACATCCCAACTGGAGTGGGTTTCCATTCAATGTGCTTTTCTCATTTTGGCATGAAATGTGTCTTACAAGGGAGACACCAGTGTGTCCTGTATCTCCCAGGAATACTGGCTGCAGGTGTGCTGGACATTACCTCACCTCAGTGAGCACATAACACAGGCTTATAATAAATGAGAAGCATACGTGGACCTATTTTATATCATCTCAATCATAAAATGATATTTTTTGACTGCTATGGCGAACACAACAAGTGATTATGTTATTAAAACAATGAACTCTGACGGCCAGCGGCACTTTTGGCCAAAAATTGGGGCTTACATTTGGGACTTTGTTTACTGACAACTATCAACTGTATGTCACCGCTTCACATAGCTTAGTAAAGGTAATCATGTTTGGCACATTAGCATTCTATTTGAAACTTAGAGACACGTAAAAGTTTTAAGGCTTTTGGGGCTTTTAAGAGAACAAAGTCTACGTCTACTTTTCAGAGTTTTGTAAGGGCCAACTAACAAAGCCAATAAGTTTACTATTGTGAACCTATTTTGCAGTTGGTTCTTTGAATTCTGTCAAATTCCTTCCAGGTGCACAGTGTTTTGTTCAGCGTGGAAAACTCAAATGGGACCATTATTTGCTGTCAGAGCCATGTCTAGTGGTTACATCTAAATCCACAAAAGGAGCAGGTAAAACAGTGTGTGTGTGTGTGTGTGTGTGTGTGTGTGTGTGTGTGTGTGTGTGTGTGTGCGTGCGTGTGTGTGTGTGTGTGTGTGGGTGTGGGTGAATAGTAAGGAGGAGAACAGGTAAAGAAAAGAATAAAAGAAAGATAGGGAAGCATAGCTGCGAGGAGATGGAAATAGACAGAAGAGAGAGAAAAGAGAACAGGGAGCCGAGTAAGGAAGAAAGGGGCACCCGCAGTACGAAGCATATGGTGGAACCATTTAGTGAGCTAAAGTGATTTACCATCTGTGGTTTCCTCTCCCACCAGCGGCTCCCCCTCTCCATGGCCATAGCCAGCATAGACTGAGACCTGGTAGCGCGTCTCTGGGGTGAGACCCTCCAGGACGGTCTCCGTGATCTGGCCAGTGACCCTCTTCTCCCCGGTCTCTTCGGTGAACAGAGACTTCCACCTCAGCAGGTAGTATCGAACGTTGCCGGGCGCTGCAGTCCAGGACACAGCAAAGCTCGTGTCGGTGACGTCTTTGGTGATCAGGTCTTTAGGGGAGCCAAGCTCTGTGGAATACAAGTGGGAAGAAAGGAAATTAAACACTTGGGTCTAGAGACATGATAGCTGTCCTCCGCTCGCATGTAGGGAGTATCGTCAGCTGTCCTGGAACAGGTTCACCAAGAGTAATTGCTCATATATTCTCTTCTTGCGCGGCATTCCGCCCAAGGAGTTGGTGTTAGGTCTTAGTAAGGAAATCTCCAAATCAGCGGTCCTTACCTTACATGGTACTAATTTCTAATGCAGAAGGGGGTCTTGAGAAAGTTGGCTAGACGCAAGATAGACAAAAGGAACTGACCCAGCGATAAACCACCAACAATCATCCACCCTGCCTCCGCTTTAACCCCTCAGGGTCGGTTTGAACACCATGATTTACTCCCCTAATGATAGACTCCTGGAAAATTTTCTGCAAAACTAATCACAAATAACATTGCCTCAGTGCCTCTCATGGCAGCACTTTCATTTTCCATTGAGGCGGAAGAAACGCGATCCACAAAAGTGTGTTTTGGTATAATCACAGATGTTATCCTCGCTATTTCTCTCTATTTTCTCTCCTCTGCTCATTTTTCCTGAGAGACTATTGGAGCAGAAGAAAAGCACAGAAATACAGTAGGGAGATTTTGCGGTGGTGTTTCGTGATGTTCAGCCAACAGATGCTCGGCTGTTAACTTGGACTTAACAATCTGGTCTGGCGGCAGCAGAGAGAAGCTACGTCCAGTAATCCGGGAGAGACTGCCACACACACAAAAAAAACACACACAAACACACACACACTACTACTACTACTACACACCCTCCCATAGTTAAGACCAACCAGACCCAGAAGGCACTGCTTACCAACCACCTAATGACAAATTAATCATAGCTGGAGCAGGGCTGGTTGGGTGGTCTCACATAATAAATTAGGTTTGATCTGTGAGCCAACTGGGAAGAAACCAGCACACATTTGTCTTTTAAAACTGTTAAAAAAACATTTTGGAGACATTTCAATGTCTATTTATTGATCTGCACTGTGTTTCCTCTCTCTTTTCATCCATGAATTCTACTTCAAGTGGAACCCCCTAGCAGACAGAAAACACAGTAGCAAGCAGTGTTAGCTGCACTTTCACAGCAGGGCCCTGACATGAACAATGTCTAACTTTGGGCAAAATTAATGTGGAAAACAAGTAGCACAGGATGGTATAGGCAGACTATTCATCAGTCTGTTTGTAGGGCACGGCACTGGGATCACAGGATAATGATCCACTTTTCATCAGAATGAGCCATGCTACAAGAATTCCAATTGTTTGATTTCATATAAAGACTCTTTTAGACATTACTAGCTGTGGGACAGTTAAACAACACGGTAGTCTTCAGAATTAACTCATCTAGGCTGTATTCTCCATACTACACTTGGCACAAGAAGCTTGGTGCACTGAAATTATAGAGCTTTCAACAAGACAAGATCACAAATTCACATCAAGGGTTCCCCTCTTTTTCCCCAGAACCACACATGATGCAAACAAATATTACCAAAGAGGTTTCCTGAGAGGCAGACATTTTTTACCCTAAAACTGGAGGATCACTTGCACACATAAGCAGCATTACATTGCAATGGTAAAAGAAAACACAATATACACAGAAATTATTATATACCGCATACAGTTATCTAACAATGTAGTCTCAGATAGTGGATCTGACTCTAAAGGGGAAAAAGTACTGCCTAAGTTAAATAAAATAAATTATGTCTAATTTAATATTGCACTTTCCATAAGCTGCTCCAGGAATTACTTCATGAAATCCACAAATTCTATTTCACAAGTTCCATTTCAGCACTGGCACCCAAACTTCCTTTACTTCCCTAACGTTATTGCTCTTGGTTCACTGAGATGCAGGTCTAAATGGCTGAGTTTGAAGGAATCACTATCTGTGTGCCAGGGTTGCTCGTCTTTGCCCTTTACCTCAAAGGACCTTTAGTTGTGGAGGAAAACAAACTGGCAGTGCCACTGACGGAGACTGGTAGTACCTAAAGCCCAGTTTCCTTGTGTGAGGAAAATAAACCAGGCTGCTGTGATTTTACCATTACCATCCTGAAAATGTCTGGGTTTTGAATAACTGTATGGCAGCAAGGCAAATGGATTAAAAAAGAAAAGTTGGTGGTTGCAATTTAGTAAACAAAAACATAATTTGGTTATGAAAGCTACTGGGGAAAAAAAAGTATTTGCTGATGGTGACTTCGGGAAAATTTGGAGATTGAGAAAATTAGTGTTTGACAACAACATTGTGGTTACTGTGACAATGAAAAATTGTTTGTGAGTGAGTTTGCTCTAACATTTACCTACATTTCTCCACCAACTCACTGTTGATGTTTGAAAAACACAAAAGCGAGGGCAGCTGTAGTGGGAAGAGTATAGAATTGCATTAGCATATGACAGCTGTAGGGGGAGGAGTAGAGAAGAATGCGAACCACTCAGGATTCAGGTGTACTCTCGTACGGTGGATGTCCATTGTTCCGGCACAATTTCGCCTGCAAACAGGGCTCCTTCCTTCAGTTGGCTGCTTACCGGCGTTCCTCAGTTCACCACTATGGGTGTTTTTGTTTCCTGCTACATGTTTTTGTTTCCTGAAGCGGTGGGGGTTATTGTGTTGCTGCCATATAAAACAGCTCAATGTTAAATAAACACAGCGCATTTTATTTACACAGTGCTAACGTATAAAACCCACCAGAGACACCCACAATCTCTGCCACCTTCCTCCAAGCACTATTTCACTGCTCAGCGTCTCTATAGGATGGCAACGAAGGGTCATATAAAAGTGGTTAATCGCTATAATAAGCTTTTCCTCCATATTTAAAGCAGAACGTTTGACATGAGAAACAAATATTCCGTGTGGGCGTGTCGGAACAGTGGACATCCACGTTAGAGTTTTTTTAAAAAGCAACAACGATTTTGTAACACTTGTTTCAACCACCAAGAGCAATTCCAAAGACAATTGAGGAGTGTCCATGATGCTGGTACTGGGATTTTTACTCTCATTGACAACACCCTTAAATTAAGTGAACAGACAGTTTGAGGACCAGACAGCTCATGCAGCTTTGAAGTGCTGTTTGGTAACATTTTCCACATGTTGAAGTATGACCTCCTCTCTTCCAAAATACATAGTCCAACCATATTTTGTCCACCTTTGTGGTGTGCAGCTGGGCCATAACTATAACTGAACCTCTCTCTGTCTCTGAGGTGAAATGTTTTCCACCAGTCACTACCATTGAACAGAATGTTATGTCAACGATTTCCTACTTTAGTCCTCTGTATTGGGTTACCTCCCAATATAGCTACAAGTGGTGTTATTGTGTAAACTATTTTTCTCTGCGAGGTTCTCGCCTACATTGGCCATTTCACAGAGAAGGTCACTTAAAGCTAGTGGCGCTCAACACAATGAGGTCAGTGTTGAGGTGTGCTGACGTCATAGCGTTTTAACAGAGCTCATTAAACAAAGTGCTTTGTCAAGGAGCACAGAGCTCGTCTACTACCGGTTCCCTGTGGGAGTGTTTGGTTTATGGCTGTTCACATTTAACACGTGAAAGAAAATCCTTTCCACCTTTTTAAAAAACTAAATATATTTTGAAATCTGTCCATTTTCTTTAAAATGCCAGCAGGATTTTCTATGGAAGCACAAACAGCCCCTTTTTTAAATCCAGTGCACAAGTCCATAGTGTATATAGTCCTTAATATAAATGCCAATTCTGTTAATCAAAAGCAATAAAATAGATAAATTGTGCCTATTTTAAACTAAAAATGATTTGTACATTGTATGTTAAATGTGGTCTAAAGTACATAAAATATAAAAAGTAAGTATAAATATATTATGGTTATGGATGAATAAAAGGTTACTTAGCAGATAAGACATTTTACTGGATGAA
>JAOEHI010054108.1:0-14402 GCA_025447815.1 Percopsis transmontana | reverse complement strand
ATATTTAAAATGTAATGTATACTTTTTACATTTTTGATATTTATAATATTATAGAATATGCAGTGGTCTCTTCATTTTTCCCATGGATAGATAGATATAGATAGATAGATGTATGTGTGTATGTATATATATATATATATGTATATGTGTATATATATATATATATATGTGTATGTATGTACACGTATGTATGTACACGTATGTATGTATGTATATGTATGTCTATCAATCGATCTATTTATACTGTATATTTGTGCTCTGCCCTCTTAGTCAGGTAAAATAGTAGAGTTGTGTATCGCACGTTGGTGGGCCAGCCTTGGTGACGTCACAGTCGACTACAGCATCTCCTTCCATGGCCTCACCACCTCTCCCTCTCCGCTGCACATAGTAAGCACGCAGCCTCTCCGCTGACACTTGTACTACTGGCACATCGGTGCATTTATGCTAATGCTCCCGCCACAAAAGTCATCGGTCTCCCTCGCTTCCCTCCCAGCATGCATCAGAGGGCGTGACGAGTTTCGAGGTGTCGTCCCCTCTGAAGTACGAGGATGTGTCCCCCAACGTAACACTCAAGTCCTGGGTTCAGCCCCTCAGGTAACGCATGCTGTGGATCTTGTTAAGAATACATTTAATTGGAAAAATGTAGTTTGTTCATAAAATAATGGAATACCATCACTATAGTGACAAACCATTGACACATATGAATTAAGGGGATATTGTTTGCTCTCTTCTTTCAAGAAGAGTGAGGGTTCAGAAAATGTTTATCAACCTTTCCTGCGCAGTAGCGCTGTGTCATCGATCATTATGTCCTGTCTTCCTGTAGGCCGCTCAGCTCCAAGATTAAAGCCCTGGGAGGGAGGGATGTGCTCCCCAATAACAGACAGCTGTATGAGATCGTCCTCACCTACAGCTTTCACCAGGTACAGACATCAGCCGCCCTGCACAATGCACTGCAAGGACGCACCAACCGCCGGTTTGTGTAACGACCCTTTCCCCCCCCGTGTTCAGCCCAAGAGCGGGGAGGTCACGCCCAGCTGTCCCATGCTGTGTGAGCTGCTGTATGAGTCGGAGTTTGACAGTCAGCTCTGGATGCTGTTTGACCAGAACAAGAGGCTGCTGGGCTCAGGAGACGCGTACCCGCACCAGGTACGCCCACCCAGTGTGCCTGCCCCATCCTTCACTCACAGAGAAGGTTATAGGGAATTCAAATGTATTTCTCAAACCTGGAAGAAGTGAGCAAAATGTATGTTTTTGTTTATAAGGGATTTTGTTCAAATATTAAAAACGCACTGACCGTGGGGCTAGCACAAGATTCCAAATGAAGTGGCAATGGAAACACCGTCAGACAAATGAACCTCAATCGAATGAAGAACCTGTGTGTATGTGTGTGTGTGTGTGTGTGTGTGTTGTTGTTGGATCTGTGAATGAAAGAATCTGTGGGATATTTCCTCTGAGCCTATTCAAGGGAGACGAAACGTCTGAGCTTGTGCGTGTTCGCCTTTACCTAGGGGAAAGAACAGGGTCCCAGTGGGACGGTGAAATGACGCCGCTAACTCTCTCGCCCACAGTACTCTCTAAAGCTGGAGAAGGGCGACTACACAGTGCGCCTGCAGGTGCGCCACGAGCACTGCAGCGAGCTGGAGCGCCTCAAGGACCTGCCGTTCACGGTTTCCCACCGCCTGTCCACCGCGCTGAGCCTGGACACGTACGAGACGCACCGCGCCGCCCTCGTGGCCAAGAAGAAGGCCAACACCGTCACCCTGTCCCCAGGGGCCTCCCAGCCCTTCTACGTCACCGCCCTGCCCGACGACAAGTGAGTAGAGCAGCTGAAGCCAATAGAAAAGAGAATATGCACCATCATAACTCCTGACAACATAATTTGACTTTGTAGACTATTGCAGTCTTTTGTGGACAACAGGGATGGTGTGACAAACCCATTTGTTGTTCTAGATCAGCTAGAGGCACAGTGGTATAACCTTTTGTATAAATCCGTCTTGGAAAAAGTGAAGGAGTTCTCCTGCGCTACAGCAGGGATACCATGTGCCCCTCAGAGCAGGGTGATCCACTAATTGGGCTCTGGCCAGCTTCACACAGGCTACACCTAAAGGACAGCTTGGTGCACCGTAAAAGATGTCCAGTGATCCAGTCTCTCCTTTGTCACACATACTTCCTCTCTTCCTAACCTCTGTTCTTCTCTCCCGCAGGATCCCCAAAGGGACAAGTCCAGGGTGCTACCTGACAGGCTCTCTAGTTGTCCCCAAGAGCGAGTTTGGAAAGAAAGCAGTAAGTGTTTTACTGTCCATCTCCACCCTCCAAAGTCTGTTGGTGTTTTCCACAGAGTCAGTGGCATTCCCCGCCCCCCATATCACCTATTGCAGTAAGACTTGAGCTGAACGTTTTGTCCAATTGAGCAATAATGTTCCGCTTTTCATATTGTTCATTGGATTATGCTGCCTCCGCTCATTGCCTACCAGAAATGGGGATCATCGCTGTAGTTAAGGCCCCTACCTATAGCTAAAAAAAGGACAATTTAATACATCTCTAATCATGAAGATGACAGTAAACATGTACTCTATATTACAGGTAAAATGGACATCGTGTATATGTTGTTTTTTTTTGCACAGTGATATTTGTGCCAAAACTATAATGTAAAATTTCATGAAACATTGCTGTGAAAAAAGTTACTGCACTAATTCCCAAGGGGCTGCACTTTTTCTTTATATATGGCTGAAAACATTGCTTTAGTGGTAGATACTCATTTACCTTTTTTGAATATGTTTTCTTTTTCCTGAGTTGTCGTATGAGTCAAAATGGTTTCTATCAAGTTTTATTTACGACCACCCGTAGCAGGAATAATTCTGATTTACCTACTGGTTTCTCTGCCCCTTTCAACACAGCTCACGCTCTTTCACATGCCGAGTTTAAAACCTGCTTGTTACTGTATATTGTTTACTACTATTAGTGCCGCGGGAGGGGCAAAACACAAATGTGTTTATCAGGGTTAATACGTTTTTAGCTCTCAAAGTGGGTGGATAGATTCTAACCCACCTGTCGGGATGAGTGATGAATGGAGAGAGAGGACTGTTTGTATTTCTCTTCCTTACTGTGTGTTATTCTGACCACCAGGGGCAGGCTTCTGCAAAACGACAAGGAAAGTATAAAAAGGTACTGGATGAGCTAGAGTCACTTTTCAACACGAGCATCTAATGCTCTCTTTCCTCCTGGTCTGAAAAGGAAAAATCAGCTTACCTCTGCTTTCTCCCTGGGAGAAGATAGGATTTGTTCTGCATTCATGTTATTAAGCATGTCCATTTAAAGGAATAAAAAGCATAGATTGTGTAGTCAAAACACAATTATTTTTAATTAATTTCGAGAGGGAAGAGGTAACTTTCTGGTGGTCAGCAAAAGGGCACAATAATGCACGTTTCTTTGAACTAGCATTACTAGTTAGTCCTTTTTTACTTGATAATAGGGACACAACGATGAAAGGAGGGTTTTAGTTTGTTGCGTTCTGACAGATTAATCTCTAACCTCAACAACAACCTGGTTGGTGATGAGACTCAGTAGTTGAACATCTTGCAGAATGGGTTTTTGTTTTGAGTAAATAATTGTCCTTTGTGTTTATTCAGGACATTGTGCCAGTTGTCTTCCACCTAATCCCTGCTCCAAACAAGGCCAAAAATGGAGGGAAAGAGAAGGAGAAGGAAGGGGAGAAGGAGAAGGATATTAAGGAAGAGTTTGCGGAGGCCCTGAGAGACTTGAAGATTCAGTGGATGACAAAGTAATATTTTCTCTTGAGTCTATTTCACTGTGTTGCTGAGTGACATGTTCCTCCTTTTGTTACAATTTCTCCGCTCCTCTCCAACATCTGCTGTTTAGGTTGGACACCAGCTCCCTTTATGATGAACTCAAGGAAAACTTTTCCTCCTACCTTCCGTTGCATGTTCAGAGACTTCACCAGCTGGATGCAGAAAAAGTAATCTCACACACAGTGTTGGAAAGAGTGGTGCTGCCCAAACACGGAACACATGGATGTTCCACCGCTTCATGTTCACACTGTACAAACAATGACTGTATTCACATTTAACCTTACCCAAACCACACTTAGTTTAGTTTCTATATAATTGTAATAAAGCCATATACATTTTCACAGTTTGCACTCCCTAACAACACTAGTTAAAGCCTTCTTTTGTCAACCTTAGTAGCAATTCCTTTTTATTTTATCGTAGAACAGTGTTGTTTCTATCGGTTTTTGTTTTTTCAATTTTGAATACTTTTGTAGCACCTCAAGACTATTTTACAATGCTTTGTGTGTTGTAAATACAGCTAATTATTGTTATTTTTATTGTGCGTGTCCAGGAGCGTGTTAAACGTCTAGGAGAGGTGGTGGCGACAGCGGACATGGTGATCTCCCACATTGACCAGACAGCCCTGGCTGTATACCTCACCATGAAGACTGATCCGCGGCCAGATGCTGTCTCCATTAAGAGGTGTGAGCAACAACTGTGTGAAACTGAGCAACAACGTGTGTATGTGGGCAGAAGTTGCACTGTTTAAATGTAAAATATAAGTTTAAAGCCACTCTAGATGTTACATTAAATGATCATCATGAGCGGTGTTTGGGTGATACGTAGCTAAGGCATTTTGGTGACATCGTCTAGCCCCAAGATGCAAATGCACTTGAAGGCCGTCGTATTCCTTTGACTTTTCAGCAGACCTCATGAGCAACTCCTTTTTGTTTTGCAGTGACATGGAGAAGCAGAAGTCCTCTCTGCTGGACGCACTGTGTCGGAAGGGCTGTGCCCTGGCTGACCAGCTGCTGCTGCCCACTGCACCTCAGGAGGGGGCCGGTGCCGTGAGCTCGGGCTCTGTACCAGCGGAGGAGATGGGTGAAGATGTTGTCAGTAGTTCCGATGGCACCCAGCAGTCTGTGGCGAAAGCCCTCACAGATACCTTCTGGGAGGTGCAGAAGTGGGCCGATCTGACAGACTCAAAGGTATGGAGATTTGGCACAGCGTAATAAAACGCCTTTGCAATGTTGCTGTTGCTGAAGTGGTCTCCTCACCTCTCTCTAGGTAACAACCTTTTCCTACAAACACGCTCTGGCAAATAAGATGTATGGCCGGGCCTTGAAATATGCCTCCAAGATAGTAGAGGATAAGCCCAGCAAGGACAACATGAAAAATTGCATTCAGGTAAGAAAAGGCAGTGACAAGACAATTTTCCATAACATAGATGTTAAGAAGGGTAGATATCTGCACCCTGTAGGAGGAGAGACTGCAAACTAGGCCTGGGCAATAATTCGGTATAGCCACGATAACAACTTTTTTGATATTTTCCGATTTTCCAAATTATTAGTTGACAGTAGGGCTGCAACAACTAATCGACGTCAAAAATAGTTGTTGAATGGTTGGTCTGTCAAGCACGCTGTGACATGCACTACGTCACATCGTTGTAATGAGAGAAAAAAAACACATTTGAAAAATGGAAGAGGCGACAGAAAACGACCCAGGAGCACAACAGCTATGCTTGAACATTTAAAGAGGACATATGTTGGCACTGTAGAGCAAGGAGAGTCCTCAGCAGGTTAATGGCCCGTGCTCCTTTACTGTGAGGAAAATGAAATGTATGCGACACCTGAATTCGATGATTGTGAGAGTCAATTTGTTTTTCATTAATGCTAAAGTAGTAGCCTCTACATCCAAAGGTGACTATGAGGGTGAACTGATAAATGTGTTCAGGATCACAGTGGAATGTTAATTCATTGTAGAGCCAAACTCATTATTCAAGACATTGATAATTAGGACCGTACTCAATTTTATTTGATGAATAGTAAAGCAGGTCTCTCTCCTTGTCTTATGTTGTCGGGTGGTTACTGGTGGTATTGCTACCTGAGGCGACCAGAAAAAAACGAATTGTACAATGCAATATGACAATGTCAAGTAGCTAGCTGACTTTTTACCCATTGAACGGATCACCTTAGCCCGCATCGCAACATTTGCCCTCCCCAAGAGATTTCTGCTTCCAAGTGCTACCTTAACCTGTTCATGTTAGTGCTTAATACAGAAGTGCCACTTTTATTTTGCCACTTTTTTATTTAGTAATAGTTACCATTTATTATTATTACAGCTACCCAAAATTGTAAAGTTGTCTTACACTAAACATGGCTGTGTCTACTTCATTGTATTTATTACTCTACCTCTATTGGAAGTAAGGCATTTGTGATAGGAATAAATGTTTTTCCAAATTTCTTGCGGAATACAAAATACTTTGTGCAAACTGATGTAGATTAAAACAAAATAATTATAAATATTGTAAGTAGGCTAATTACGTTATCGGCTGATATTTTTTACTGTGATAATTTTTGCCATATCGCCCAGCCATACTCCAAATGGCGCTTAAATGCCAAGATATTAATTTAAGAAAAGGGAAAAAGTGCAAGATGTGCATAAAATAATGGCAGCCTCCTGTATTTTCTAGAACATTAAATGCGCATTTTTAAAAATGACGTATGTTTTCAGTAATATCCTTGTATATGAGATGTATGCATGTGCCCTTCAAGACTACACTAATTTGATTCCTGTCTTTTCATAACTTCAAAAAATAATTTAAACACGTCTTCTACTGTCATGGTCAACTTTACATTCAGTGATCTACTGTAACTTATTTTCAGCTGATGCAGCAACTTGGATGGACCCACTGCGCCACGTTTACTGAGAACTGGCTTCCCATCATGTACCCTGTGGAATACACACCCTTCTAGAAAAGGACTTGGAAGTGGACACGTATCGCGCATGCATATACAGAAACATGGCTGTACTTGGTACCACTCTTGAAAACACACCGTTGTTTTAAAAAGGTACACATTTAAGGAAAAGTATTAGAAACTGCAGGATACTGTGCAAATGGGTTTTAATATCTCTGGTATGGGGCAATCTACCCAGTTAAAAAACAAATGAGGGAAACACACATTATTCCTAATTGAAAACTATTTTTAAACAATCTTCCTTCTGCGGTAAAGCGTTTAACTCCTGAAAAACAAGTCACAGGAGTCAGTGACCAGGCTTAAAACTACAATCTCCAGTTTTCGAGTAAAATGATCTTGGTGTCAAACTATGTTATGTGGAAGTGTTTTGGGCTTTGTGTCACAGTAACCACCAAACAAGACAATTCGAATGATGATATCTTATAAGGTGGTAAAACATTATTTCTAGCTATTTGTATCAAAAGTGGTTATAGCTTATTACCATATGCCTTTAATTTGTGGGGCACCATCCTGTGTGCCACTTGATGCTTGGTAATGTTGCACCTGACGGCAGATTATATCATTTTATCTGGAACTGCAAATGGAAAGGCTTCAATTAATGGGGAGTGGTCTGAATCAATATTGTTACCTCAATCAGCGATAAATGGGGAAAAAAACATTTATTTGTATGAAAAACATCCTGACTGTAGCTTTATGTCCACTAGAATATACCATCACCAAAACTGTGAATGTCTCAAAATCTTCAATGTTGGTAATGCTGTTGTGGCCCGTTAAAACTATTCTGATGAATAGCTGTGACCCAAGTTTTATGTGTTTAAAATCTTACCCATACCAAGCTGTCAATGTCTCATTCGTATGAATAGCCATAAACGAATACATTATTTTATTAATTAGTGTAGTGGCTAAAGCAAAGTCTGGAGTTTCATCTCATGTCTAAAGACTTTTATTTTAAGGCCATATAGCTGACTTTGCAAGAATGCAAATTGCTGTTCTTTTTTTTTCTTCTGGTTTTTCTTGGAGTTCGCTATGAGTATATGTTATTGTTTAGCCTTGCCAGTACTACAGACTAGGCTAGAATAAGGCCTATGTTTTAACACACAAGACAATGTTTAGGTGCCTTTTTACCAGTACCTTGCCTTTTCTGAGCTTTGTCCTTGAGAAGCAGCAGAATCTGTAGCGTGAGGATCCACTTTTCTATAATACTCTTCGTTGCTCCATTGTATCATTCACTCAGGAGCCTTTAGTGTAAATGTGGTTTAAGGGATATTCTCAGTAGTATGACTTGATTAAACACTGTACGCAAGGCATTAGTGAAGATGCCTTGCATACAGTGCTTTTTTTAACAGGCAAACCACCCCCCACTGCTAAATATGACATTGACTTTGGTAAGTCTAGACCCAGTCTATCAATGGTTATGTTCAATGTGGATGGGTGTTATGGTCAGAGCAGTTCTTGTAAAATATTTACCGTATTGGATATATTTCTCCTCAATTTTCAAGATTACATTTGTACACAATATCTCAACATGTACATACACTTATCACTAAAGATATAAAAAGGCAATATAAGTATATGAAACAAATATTCTCATTAAAGCTGTTTACATATGTGCATGTCTTCTATGATATACAGAAGTAGTATTTTATTTTTTGTTGTTGAAGATTTTAGTTTGTTTCAATATTTTTTAACCCAGTGTAATTTTTATTTTTTTTTGTGAATGACTGTATGCATAGTTTGTGGAAACAATCTCCAATGAAAGGATATACTCCTCTAGATACTGGCAGAATTTGTGCCATGCACAGTGAATCTATTCTGCCAGCTCATGGTTATAAACGCGCCTTACTTGGGCTCCTGTACCCTGCCAGCTCATGGTGATAAACACACCTTACTGGGCTCCTGTGTCTTGGTAGTCCTCTGTCTTGGCAGAATGTTGTCTCTTCTTTACATGCACACACATATTCCACTATTGGCAAATACGTGTATGCATACTGCATGCCAATAATAGTGTAATATTGGCAAATTCTAAATGAATATGCATGTGCATGTAAACCTATTCACTTGAGAGTTCAGGTTGCCACAATGTTTTTACACCTCATTACCAACATTTTCACTGGTTCACTGGTGTTTATTTGAACTTGGGTCTGGTTTGTGACTCTAAATCTTTTTGAGTGAATATAATCACAACCTATTGGTGTGCATGACTGTCTTTTTTTTGTTTCTCTTTACTAATTTGTTCCCTCCATGTTTGAGTTTCCTTTTGTTTTTGAGTGAAAATGCAATCATTCTCCAGTTTTTGCCAGTGAAAGTTTTTTTTTATTTTATTTTTTTTGTTATGGGGAAAGGCCTTAGCCTTCGTCACAGGACTGTACCGTCCATTCTTGGCACCAAGCAGAGTTCTCATGTGTTGCTGTCACTCTGTCTGGGGGAAAAAAACTCCTTTAAAATTTCTTTGTTTAGTATTTATATTTAGAATAATTAAACATAGTAAATGCCAATATTTTACAGAATGTTATAAGATTAAAGTTGTATGTTCTTAGTATTATTTTATAACCCTTCTTCCTCAGTGACTTACAGTATGTTTAAAAAAAATAAAGCTACTGTCACTTTTCTGACCACATACACGGACAATTACACTGAATAAAATGATTTGGAAGATTTTATGTATGTTCTGGGCATCTGTTTACTGTTAACCAAAATTGAAATGAGAACCGTGGGGGTAAATTACAGAGTACGTGGTCCTGCGCAGGTCTTGCAGGTTAAATTTGGTAATCTACAGGCCTTCCACTCAAAACAGGTTCTATATTTATCTTATGTAACTAAATCTTAGTTATAACTAGCTTACTAGAGACTACTCCTAACATTTACACATCCCTTATCAGAGGTTTGGTCAGCTCTCATCAGTTCAGCTCATCAGAGGACTGAAGATAAATAAATGTGCATTACAGAGTTAAAGTATGGCTTCTTTCCCCTATGACTAACGTTATCTATTGAAAATACGTCAGGAAGAACTGTGACCTTATATTATGTAGGCTACATACTGTGTTATTGTATGATACTTTAACATTAGTAATGGAAAATCAGACTATAAAACCACATTGTCAATAAGAATTTGTTTCTTTTGTGAAATATTTGAAGGCTCCCTCTCTCTCCTACTTGCAAGTTGCCATGAAAATCTTCATTTCCCCATCATCACTCAGCAATGTTGTATGAAAAGTCCTTTTAAAGTTCTCTATAAAAGTCACATCTGTCTCAAACCTGACCCTATTGGCCCAGATCAGAGTAGTTCCTGGTTGACAGAAATGCTTCATGGTCACCAAAAGCTCATCCAGAAAGTCATGATGATAAACCACGTCTGCCGCCAGCACATAGTCATATCGGTACATGGATGTAGGGAAGATGGGATCTAAGTCATAACCCCAGGATAGTTCTTCCACCCGCGGTGGGTGCCTGCTGTGCTCCCTGGTGTTCCTCATCACATTGAACCTTAAGTTCCCCAAGATCCCGGGCAGGTCAGTTGCTGTTACCGAGGCTCCTGAAGACATGAAATCATAGATTTAAGTTGCTTTAAAAGAAATTGTTACTGATGAGAAATTTTAATATAGTGGATAATTTTTGGATTTGTTTTTGTCTTGTGGAGCAGACCAAATCATGAAAGATAACAGTGGCACCAGGTAAGGCCTGGTGATTTGTGTGAATCCTTAAGCCAGACCCCACTGAAATGGTGAATAAAAATGTTTTAACATGTTACCTTGTCCACATGTTTTGACATTCAACTGCTGTTCAAAGAATCCCTGAGGGTCATTAGGATGTCATGTCTTGAATCTGATTTTTTTAAGGAACAAATTCATATGAGAGCGTCTTTATTTATTATTTGTTTTACAATCGCTCTGTTGCATTTTATTTTTTACTTCTTAAAAGTAATATGGGGTAGAAAATGCAATATTATACATTCAAAATCTTCCAGTGATCTTCCAATAGGGCTAACTATAATCTTGAAATCTGTTTTAACATAGTTTAACCAGAATACAAGATTTGGCCCCAGGTCTGACATAGTTTCTGGATTGTAACCATTCATATTTGACCTAATCTCTCATGCAAAACCAACTGAACAGAATGTTAAGCTTGAAGAGATCACGTGTTGGAATGCCGGTGTGCTTCACCACGACGTTAAAAGCTATTTGAGAAACTAGATAAATTGTTGATAAATAATAGTTTAGTTTAGTAGTTACCTAACAGACTGGCCACAATGGCCACCAGCCCTGTTCCTGAACCCAACTCCAGAACTTCTTTATCCAAGAGGTTCACCCTCTGCCTGTTGATGTCCAGGAAAGAACACAGAGCCAATGCCTATGGGACCAAGGGAATCAACAAGAATGAATGAAACACACCTCTCATTGTATTTTGTTAAGTCAGTTGTTGTATGTGATTTCTGAAGGCTCTATATTTATATTTACAGAATCTAGCAGATGCTGTTATCCAAAGCGACTGATAATTAGTACATTTGTCAATAGCTGAATAGCTCTATATGAACATAGCATACTGTTTGCATACTGTTGTTTATTGTCAGACACTCACCGCTGGCCACATCACTGCTCCATAAGTGTCTATATATTCATAAATAGCAATCTCGTGTCCTGCATAGTAGTAGATATCTTTACTATGTCTGCTGAAGATGCTGGGAGCCCAGGCTGGCTTCTTTTCCTGTAGACTGGAAGTCTGTCTAAGTTCCTCTTCCCCTGCACAGAAATCATTGGTTCAATTACTAAATAGTTGTATACGCAAATAATGTGACTCTGGATGTCCACAGCTAGGTAACTCTCGTGTAGCTGCCAAGAGGAACTCAGCCAATAAGCTACAGTAGGAGTCGTATTTGACTCCAGTCATTGGAATTACATATTAAAGTAGCCCAACAGTTAGATTCTAAACACAAGTACACAAGGAAGCTAAATGTTTGGGTTTCAAACATGTTGGATCACAATAGGTTACAATTAGTTGCAACATCCCAACTAGTACATGCCTCTAAATCAGATTTTAACAGAAGTAAGATAAAAATCCCCCTTTTCCTTATTAGATTGGAGGTTAAGGTCTAGGAGGTTCCTATGTGAGATGTGAGACTTTATGTGATTACAGACTTTATAAATACATTTGAATTGAAAGGTGATATTGTTTGAAATGTCTGATGGAGATCTATACTGGAGATAATGATAACTCGCCAATAAAATCTTCATCTTTGGCTTTAGCGCTGCACAATGCATCCATGTTCTCTCTTTTGTCTTCCCTGTCATCTGCTTGGTCTTCATTGTCAAGACCTTCAGGAGAAAGATGGCAGCTGTCCTCTTCCTCCCCTTCCTCTTCATCAGCCTCCTCTTCCTCAACCTCTTCCTCACCACTCTTCACACCCATCTCTTGGTTATCTGGTGTATATTTAGCTCCTTTTCCAACTGCTATACCAACAGCCATGTTTGCTGTGTCATTATAGTTACTTTGAATTTGTTGTTCTTCCCTCCATTTTTCCATCTTGCTGTTTGACTGCAGTGTTTGTTTCATCCCTTTCTTTTGCTGCATGTCGGCACACTTAATAACCTCTTTCTTCTTTACCTCTCCGTACACCTTAAAGTCCTCAAATCCCCTCTCTCCACTCATTAATTCCTCCTTCTCTTCTTCCTCTCCCTCCCTCTCTGCCTGCCCCTTCTCTCTCTGTTCCTCTTCAATCTCATCTTGTGTTCCCTCAATCAGGTCCGTATCAATGCTTGCCTCTCTGCATGTTGCCATGAAGATCTTCATCTCGCCATCTTCAAACAGGAGCCTCGTGTGAAAGGCCTTTTTAAAGTTCTCTGTAAAACTCAGGTCCGTCTCAAACCTGACCTTATTGGCCCAGATCAGGGTAGTTCCTGCTTGGCAGAAATGCTTCATTGTTGCCAGCAGCTCCTTGAGGAAGTCGTGATGATAAACCACGTCAGCCGCCAGCACATAGTCATAGTGGTAGACAGACCTGGGGTAGGTGTCCTCTAGGTCATATCCCCATGACAAAGCTGCTACCTGGGGTGTATGCCTGCAGTGCCCCCTGGTGTTCCTACATAGGTTGACTTTCAAGTTACTCAGCACAGCTGGAAGGTCTGTGGCTGTCACCCAGGCACCTGTAGACCACAACAGAGGAAAATGGCTTAATGTACGGTGTCAGACATACACCTTGAAGACTCCAGCAGTGAATTCCTCTGACTCACCAAGTAGTGCGGCTACAATTGACAAGAGCCCTGTTCCTGCCCCAATCTCCAGAACAGCCTTATCTACAAGTTTAATCTCTTCATGATGAGTCTCAAGGTAGTGGCAAAGGGTCAATGCCTGATGGAAACACTTGTTATTGTAATCTTTCAGTATGTCTATTTGGTCTGACTCTCTGAACTTCCATTTTGTGACAACTAGGATTTCAGCACATAGTTGATTGCCTGTGAGAATGGTGCTTTGTATCATACCAGTCTATATTGAAGCCAAGCATGATAGATAGATAGTGGATAGTGCTACTTACTGCTGGCCATATCATGCCAGCAAAGGAGTCAATAGATTCCTGTATGATGATCTCCTGCCCTACGTAGTAGTGCATCTCTCTACCAGCTCTGTAGTAGAAACAGGGGGCCCAGGCTGGTGTTTGAGTCCTCTGTGCAGCTGATTCCTCACCGTCTTAATAGAGAAGAAATTAGAATAATTTGAATATCTTTCATTTGAATAAACACAGTTCATCGCTGTTCATTCTCAGATGGCCTGATAGATCTGGATCTTTACCTTCTGGCCCTGGTGCCTTTTCTTTTATCTCCTCTTCATTTGCTTCTTCATATCCCATTACCTCCTCGTCATCATCTTCCTCTGGCTCCTCCATGGTCACCAATTTGTCTTCCAAAAAATACGATATGGAAGAAGTCTCCATGCAAATTCTTCTTAAATGTCTCTGTAGAATAGATATTTCTATACAGTTACATTATATACAGATATTTGCAAATTGATTGTTTTGTGATTTCTCTGGCAATTAGGTTTTAATGTCTATATACCTGGATTTGTGATATAATAAAACCAGCATCTCTGTCTTTTTAATTTTCTGTGTTCTGCCTCTTTTAAACCTCACAATGTGCCATCATTCAAATGTTGCAGTTAACATAATCTGGACAGTCAAGCATGGTAAACAAATCTCATCATTTGAGCCTGCCCTCTAATAGAACCATGTAGCAGATGGCAGCCACAAACACACGCACTCACGGGCAGGACTAACATGTGTTTATTCACCGCAGGGGCGACAGTTCATAGAACACACAATATACCGGGGCTATAACCCTGCCTGGTTTGGGTAAAAATAACATAAGAAGCAGAGGACTACACACTGCCTGGTTGGTTAATAAAAAGCAGGTCTAGTGGGACGCCTGTCACGCTGCCTCCAGCTTCTCTCCTGCTGGTCCTCCTTGCGGGCGTCGCCTGTGCTCCTTTACTGGGGAAACAGGTAATCACAGTTATTGCCCACACCCGTTCCCCATCCCCGAGTCCCGTGAACCACCCCTCCAGGCTCGCCCTTCCACACACAGCCATTGCTGGGGGCCGCCCCCCCCCCCCCCCCCCCCCCCCCCCAACCACCCAACCCACACCAACAAAT